>JAMZAV010008163.1:0-29706 GCA_024449915.1 Sweltsa coloradensis | reverse complement strand
ATTTTAAAAAGACATTTTTTTGGTTCATGGGTTCAATGTTTAGCGTCAAAACTTTAAACTTTTTATGAGCCATGTTGCCCAAAAGATTTCCCAACTTTTTTTACAAATTATGAAAATGCACAAGAAAAGTATCGCCTTGAAATCGAATTTCTATTTTCATCTCGATACATCGTCTAAAATCATAATATTAAGAACAAATTTATTTCGTTATAAACTTTTATTTGAATTATGTAGATCGATCTCTTAACATGTTTGATATAAAGGTTTCTCATGAACTTTTGAAAAGTTTCTAAGCACAACTTTCTCCTGTGACTTTCTGTCGACTTGAACGAGCACAATTACTGAGACGCAGTCTGCACCACGACTCGCGCCTGGGGCGTGGCTTAACTCGTATCGTCCTCAGATTCAAAGAGAGTCAAGGTGGGCCTACTCTTTTATCGAAAATTATTTGATATTTATGTATTGTGCTGAAGCATTTTTTATATATATCACAATGAATTCTTTCGAGTTTACGAGTTATAATAAGTTTAATAATTACCAACTTTTTGGGCAGATCCCCCAGCCCATTATCAAGGTAACGTCATACAAATATAAAACATACAGTAAACGAGCAAGAAAATAACAAAGAATATAAAAGACACAACAAGTCACTGCAAGTGGTCAGCATTACATTACAGATCTTATCGATGACCTTAACAGGCGTTTGGCGAAACGTTGGTAATTAAACTGATTATAACTCGCAAACTCGAAAGAATTCATTGTCACATTATATCCGAGAAAATCTGTGTATATTTTTTAATCAATATAATTGTCAACGTCATTGCTAAACGTCTCATATTAATGCACTTTGGCCATTCGAGACGATGGGTGATGAAAGATGAGGATGAAGTGTAAACAGAAGCACAGATAACAGAGTACACTACGTTGTGTACTCTATTATCTGTGACAGAAGGGTGGAGGGGCAACCCGGTACCGGCTCGTCGCCTACTCCTTTCTAAAAGTACCAAGGGGACCAACAACTTTACGTCCCATCCGAAAGGACGGTGTAACCTTGGCAATCATATAGGTTCCTCCACTATCCCGGACTGCCGAGTAGACGTCGAGGAGAACGAAGCCGTTACACTAGCTCTCGAACCTTCCATCTGCGCTAACCAGCGGTATATGTGTGTTTCATGGCAGAGCGGTCACTTTTTTCTGATAGGGGCGTGTTATGTGATTTTTATGGTCCTTTATTAATTCTCATAATAAACGAGGGAGCGGAGCGACTGAGTGTCTCCATTCAACTCGAAAAGGCTCTCATTCTGTGATTCTGTTCTGTCTGTACGTCGAAATCAGCCGAACCGCTGAACAGATTGGGCTGAAATTTTAAACAGACATCCGGTACGAGTTTACTGAGAACTGCTAACAAAATCAGCTAGATTCATTGCGATTTAATCCTACAATAAATAAAAATGTGATTTTTAAAATATCTATAGCATTTGTTTAGTGGCAGCTAGTGGGACGATAACTACGTGGCTTGCATGGCCTATTGGTAAGCATTTAGACTACCGCACGGAGGGTTGGGGTTCGATACCCATTACCTAAATTTTTTAAATATTTTTTGCACCCACATATTATTTTTGAGGGGTGTTAAATGGGAAATAAAACGAAGGTGATTTTGTTTTGTCTTGGAAATTTGGTAATGTTTCACGCTAATACGTTTTGAACATGATTCGCATTTTAAATGTTCAATTTAAATAACTAGGGAAACGCCAAAGTCGTTGTTAAACGAGTGAGTGAGCCATGTGTTGAGTACCCGGGAACATCGCCTTTTCTCCCATATACCTAAGGCTCGATCTAGCCCAGTATGGGGGATGATACCGGATACTATACACATGGGTCACTCACTCGTTTAACAACGACTTTGGCGTTTTCCTAGTTTTAATTGGATGAGCGAAGCGAAGACTTCAATTTCACTGACCCCTCAAATAATTTGTCTCGTTTTTTCTGTCTGTTCGCGCTCTACCGGGCAAACGGTTTATGCGATCTTGATGAAAATTTAAAGGTACCTTTGAAATCTCTGTATTTAGACTTGCAACGTTTTTGGGTACAATCGATCAAATATATCTTATGATAATCGTACTTTTACTATTTTTTCGATTTTTTATGAGATATTTTCGTGATATTTGGCAAACGGCTACTCCGATCTTGACGAAACTTCATAGGAACGTTTATAATCACTAAAATTATATATTTTACGATTTAAGAGACGTTTTAAGAAATATTTCTCATAGAAATAGTACTTTTACGATTTTTTTCAAAAGCTCATCCATCAACGCGACTGAAAAAAGCGTTAGAAATGCGGCCTAGTTAATACATGAATACTATTTCAACATCTTTGATAAAAACATATTTTGTAAACTGCTTTTAGATGCCATTTGTATTGCTGAAGACTGAAGAGAGTCATTTAAACACCAAACTTTATTTTTTCAAGTAACGTTAGAATCATGTAACAAAATGTAGTGTTTCAGTATTGGCAGTATATTTGGCGAAAAAAATGTTTTTTTTCCTACTATTTGGCACTTAAAAAAGGATAAATAAAATACAAGTATTCATAAACTAAACAAATATATTTAAAAAAATGCCCCTCTTCAAGTTTCTGACATGGTATTTTAGATTCAGGCAGGATATGTATGGAATGTCCTAAGCAAGTTTAAAAGGACTCAGTTCTATGCAAAATTATTGTATAAGTCCGATAACGGGGATCAAACCCAGGAACTCTCGAATCAGTGGTGCACGATTCGCTTGAGCTTCATCAGTCAGTAAAGAAATTCAATTAATAAAACGTCGCTTCTCAATAATTTTAGCCATCAACCTTTTACGGAGAAGCCTTTTTTGACAGTTTTTTTCAACTCGAAAATATTAAAATGTCATGATTGAAGTCTAGGTGCTCTTAATAGTCAACGTTCCAAAGCGAAGCTTTATTAAATTCTGACCTATTGTCCGCTATGAAACCAATCATAAAATCCAATAATCCTACCCTATTACGGAATTCCCTGTCACCCCTTCCAGCCCCCACCCCCCTACCCCCCATGTCATGGTAAAGGCTTCGAATCTTGTAAAGAGATGAACATAAAGACTAGGCGATCGATTTTACAAATCACATGGCCAATCTCGCACTTTTTACGACACGGAGATTCTTTTACGAGAGGCTGGCTCTGATGAGTAAAAATATTGAAGGGGATGTTCTCAAATGCCATCTATAAAACATACTCACGTTCAGTGATTTATTATTATTTATTTATTATTTATTTAACGTCTATCTATCCTATTCAGTTACAAAAACTGATTTACAAAGGAGGACAACTAAATAAATCTCATTACATAGATGCAGAAACTACAATAAACTACATTTAAGTACATATTTGAAATTTTAGCATTACAACAACAATGCATTTAAACAACAATTTTCAATTTTATTTCCAATTCCGATATATTCAATTTATTAATTACTTTATTATAGTTTTAACATGTTAATAATGCGGACGACTGACACATTTGCGTTTGGGGCTGTGTCCTTTTCTGTTTCGTCGTCACAATTGTAATTTGAGGTACAATAGTTTTAAAAAAGGAAAATAATATAGGACCCTAAACTTATGTATGATCACTGGGCTGTTTGGGTCGTGTCGATAATGAGGCACTGCTCGACGTTTCGCCACCCATGTTGGTGGCTTCTTCAAGAATGATTCCTGAAGAAAGAAACGACACGACAAACAGCCAGTGATCATACATAAGTCATCTACGTGTCGTGAAAGCCAACAACATCTTAATATCGGACCCTAGATTTAACAATGAAGTCTGGTAGAGGGTAGGAGGATCCAACTAAACCTTTGTTCCCGCGGGTTGAATAAATAAAATAAATTGTATTTAGAGGTCTACCCACTCATGTTATATAACTGATTTTCTGTGGGGGACAGTAAATCAAAGCGACTAAGCCAACCCTGCAGGCCCGACGCAATCGACGAGTGAGCGATAACCAACCAAAGTCGATATTTGTAATGGGAAATATAGCAATCAGTTGATATGGACAGTGCGAAAAACCCGCGAAATCAACGCCAGAATCAACAAGGCCAATTCAGAACAACTCTGAATTTATTATGTGCTTCGTTGCTAGGACGGCTCCAAAGTCACCGTTCACAAACTCCTAAGACACGAACTGATGGACTTAAGTCCAAATCAGAAGGTAAAAAACTTCTGACTTGGGCGGGAATCGAACCCTGGACCTTCTGCATTGGAAGCAGATACGCTAACAACAAGACCAACGAGCCATTCGTCTATTTTTTAATTCGTCTAGCCTCTCCTGACGCGTCACCCTTCTTCTCTCGTTCTTCCCCTTTCTTCTCCTCTTCCGTTTCCTCTTCCTTCACGTCTTTCTACCAGTTCTTGCTATAGTTTCCTTTCTTGACACTGCTTTTCCTGTTTAACGGTGTCCCAACTCGTTCAGTATTACCACATCCATCTCTTTTACAACTTTCCACCTCATTTTGGGTCTCCCTCGTTTTCTCTGCGTCCGTCTTTCTTCATCCTTTTCATACTTCCAAACAACCATAGACTAAATTAAAACATAATAACAAATACACTTAATAACTGATATTCGTGGCGTTATGTAAATTAGTTTATCGACCAAAGATTTTATTGATCACTTCAATATGTCCTATCTAAACGATAACTTACAATTAGCTACAACAAAATCTTTCTTCTTATAACCGTATTAATTAAAATTATCTTATATTTTTTTCTTGGAAGATATTTTTCAAACGATTCACAATATAATTTCTCTTATATGAATATTTTTAGATATGTGCTCTTTGACAAGATAGCAAATTTAAACATTACGCCCCAAATCAACCTCATCAATTTAACTTTGGAGCCGTCCTAGCATCGAGGCACGTAATGAATTTAAAGGTTCTGAATCGGTCTTGTTGATTCTGGCGTTGATCCGCGGGTGTTTGCACTGTCCATACCACTGATTGCTATATTTCCTATATAAAATATCGATCTTGGTTGGTTGGTTGGTTATTTCACTCGTCGATTGCGTCGGGGCCTGCATGGTTGGCTTGGTCACTTAGGTTTACTGTCCCCCACTGAAAATCAGTTGTGTGACTGTGGGTTGACTCTAAATACGGATTTATTTATTTATTTATTTAACAAGTGTTTAGTTGCATCAGCAATTGGAAAACAAAACCATTGAACACATCTACAATTGTCACATATGAAAACCTTTTCTCTATGTTTACAGATTTACTGCAGTTCTCGAACTATATCACATCTGCAGCTCCATTCAAGAAACTATCATATAAGTTGAAAATAGTTTCCCCTGTGTCCTAGCAAATGTTATCCGCTCTTTTATTCTACTTTACCCATAACGGCACTTGCCACACTATAACTTAGAATAATATATTCCCACACCCTTGGTTTTATTATGTTTTACGTGACGGTTAAAACGGTTATTGAAGACAAAGGTGTTCTTGCACCCTGAGTGTGAAGCCACTTTAACGTGTGAATGAGGCACCAGCTCGATAGGCTCCTGTCAAATAGGGAAAGTGTTTTTAGAAAGCACAGGCGGTAAGGACGCGTCGATGCCAACATGCACGTAAGGATTGTTCTTTATGTGGTGTATACGTTTTTTCTTAATCATGTGATGTTTTGGACGCTTTCTTGTGCACTACATCAGGGCGTCGTAAAAGCACTTTTCCTCTCCAGCGGAGAGAGAGAGAGAGAGAGAGGCTGGGGGGGAGGGAGAGAGAAAGAGTTTTTGCAAAATCTGCCCCTCCCCTCAACTCACTTCTTCAGCCTCTAAATCCGCGACGAGGCTTGTATACAAATTCTCCTGTTTACTGATTAGTTCAGTGGCATAGTTTCCGACAATGTGGCTTTATTATTATGATAAATAATTAAAGATAAAATAAATGTTAATTCCTGAACTAGCAATAACATTACAGAAACGGCGCTACATAATTTTTCGTCGACCAAGAGAAAATTAGTACATAGTTCTTTGTAGTCTATAACACACATAACAAAAACTTGTAGAAATACAGCCAAACCTTACACACTCAAAAGGAATGAGATCTAAAAAAAGGGCCAAGCTCATCTACCCTTCCACATTTGCGCATTCTTAATTCAAAAACGTTCAGTGTCCCATAACAGCATCCTCGAAAAGCTTGGCAAAATAGAATTTTGCGATTATTAATTTAACGTAGTAGTTTATCCAAGTTCTTTTTTTGTAATTAATTTAAACGTAAACATGCAAATTCTATTTTGCCAAGCTTTTCGAGGATGCTGTTATGGGACACTGTACGTTTATGAATTAAGAATGCGCAAATGTGGAAGGGTAGATGAGCTTGGCCCTTTTTTTAGATCTCATTCCTTTTGAGTGTGTAAGGTTTGGCTGTATTTCTACAAGTTTTTGTTATGTGTGTGATCTTATTACTTTTTCAAGTTCCATTACAAAATTATTTGTTAAAATATAATATTTTTATCAAAGTTGATTTAATTTTTATGGTATTAGCAATAACAATAGGATGTAAAATATCTAGGCCCGGATTCATGTACATCCTGGGTATAGGTGGTATAACCATGGTATAACGACTGGTTAAGTCTAGGCAACTCACATCCTATTAAAACTTTCCCATGTAACAACAAACGCACAACTAATGTAATTTTACACCTATTTCACTGCACCCACACGAGGGAAGCGATATATCTAGACGGCCTTGACCCACAGCCATGTAAATCATCAGATAATCAGAAGAATATTGAAAATTTTCACCATCTTTTGTTTTACATTTTTATTAAAAGTGACAGGAGATTGCGTGAGCTTATTAAAAGTAAAGAAAAAGCTTATTATTGCCGTAAATTTTGGAATAGCCTAGGACTATCATACCATTGTTTATCTGCATTAGGCTTGTAGTAATCAAAACTAGTTATTTGTGCGGGAAGTGTCAAAACAAGGTTGTGCTGGCCTAGGGTTGGCTAAGGCCGCGTTCCCATAACTTTGTTTTAGTCTTAAGAAATTGTTATTAGTTGTTATGGTTACAAGAAATCCGATATCCTGATTGGTTAGTAATGTTTCAGTGGCCTGTCATAATGATGTTAAAACTTTTCATTGGTCATCGTATAAATAAACAAAACGTCTGATTGGTCCGTCATAAGAATTATGGTTTTGTTATAACAATTTCTTAGGACAAAAAACGTAAACAATTTAACAACGTATTTCCTATCCCCTTATAACTAAACCAATTTGTGGGAACGCGGCCTAAGAAAGGCCTAGGGCTTGTCAAACATGTAGTGTAAGTATTTATTTATCTAGTCCTATAGCCTAATGGAACTTTAGACCTACACTGTTGTATTATAAATAATTTTCTACATCTGGGCCTAGGCCAGGGACGGTTTCTGATTTGTTTTATGAGAGTATAATGACACCTTTTCTCGTTCCACACAAAGAAGAAAATTTTTAAATGTCCGCCATTTGTTTACGTATCGCACTTTCCCGCCTAACTCTGCTTATACCGTCAACAAGTGTCAAGTAACTATGGTTACTTGTTGATTATATGCCAAGTGTTTTAGGCTTATTTTAAAACCTTTATTTGGAAGCCTTCCAACAAACTTTTTCAACTTTTTTTTTCAAAAGAGACTATATTTCTATAACCTTAATGTCCATGTAAAATATGAACATTGTAGCCCCACCCGTCTGGTCAGAATCGCGGGCCGACGTATTAGATGTTAGCAGTAGCAGTAGCAGTAGCTAGCAGTAGCTAACATCCTTAAAGTGATTTTGAGCATGTTTGAAGACATTTTTTCACCAAGAAGGAATGGTCGTACCCCAATAAAATTTGGCATGTGTTGTCAGGTACCTAAATCCCCTCGATTGTGATAGTTTTCAAGTTCACATCACGTTACATGACGGCTGGGTAACACCTCGAAATCACCCCAACTCTGCTTGGTGTATAAGGTGCTTGAGAGTGTAGCGCACCGCGGCTTGGCTGCGGCGCCCTAACGGGCACCTAGATTATTGTGTTAAGCTTGGGGACTCCCTTTGTTGAGTCGCATTAAAGTAACTAAGGATTTGCTGATGCAGAATTGAGGAATGCGCGGTTGATTTATGCGCGCTTTTTCAACGAAACTCCCTTCCTTTGGCTGTCTATTTCCCAATACCTGATTGTTGGTGTAAAACTTATAGTGTGAACAAGCCTTGATATACTTCCTCCAACGAAAGAATGCAGATGCTTGGTAGTGGTGGGGGTAGAATGATGCGCGGTAAAAGGAATGTAGCCTTTGTGTATGAAAGAGAAATATATTTTACCAACGCAATCAAAAATTATCTGTGCTAGATCACAGAGTTCCTCCGTGTGCAAGATCCACGTTGAGCTAGCGTGAATAGAATTGACAAAGTTGTTATGTTGGGAAAACAATTTCGAGCCACCTGCATTCTTTCGTCGGGACCACTATACGGGAAAATTGCAAGCAGGCATTGAGAACTTGTCTGGTACCTACTTGAGAGTTTACAAAAGCGCGCATAAACCGATTGCACATTCCTAAACTCTAGTTTAGCAGATTCATAGTTACTTTTAACGCTTCTCCATCAAATACGTTCTCGTGCATAAAATACAAATACGATGCAAATGACCTCACCTTATGTACAATTTATACTTACCCTTTACTTTGTTCACAACCGACGACAAACGCTCTTACCTACCAGAACAGGCGACTAAACAGATTTGATCAAGGTACACTAAATGTAAAAGAAAATATATCTCCTACTTTCGGGAAACCACCAGAGAACGTTGAACATAAAGTGAGTTTTGTCTTTCATTGACATGTTGCATTGTCTTACATACTGAAGTAAGTTCTTGATATTCAATCCACTCCCAGACAGAGACTGACCAGTCTAGCCAATGTAATGTTCACAGTTCTAGCCAAAATCTTGTGAAAGCTTGATAACCTTATTTGCGAAAATGTATTAATATTACTTTGGTTCCACTAATGAACCACCAGCCTCTGTGAGATGGTCGATTGACCATATTAGACAAAACCACGTTATACTAGTTTATTTAGTTGTACATAGAGAATCTACATGCGGGTAGAGAGTGGCCAACTTTCTTCTTGTCCGCCATTTATCATCTAGATTAAATGCAACAGTTGTCCATATGGGCCTAGTATATATAGGCTCGAAAACCTATTATATGCCTACCTTTAAAATTTAAACCTATATCAGTTCACCCCCCACACCACACCTCCCCAAAAAAGAGGTCACTATACACAATACATAATGTATTTAGCGAGCCCACAAATTTTCATGGTAGCTATTTGGCTACAATGCTGCAGTCGCTGGACCATATATATTGAACACCTAAAGTAGGCTAGATTAGCTGTCTCCAATACCTCCTCACAGGCGCGAGCGAACCAAATTGAAGCGCCAATCACTCCATTTCAAGATGGCGATTTGGCGTTTTTAATTTATGCTATTTTAATGCAATAAAGTGGTTTACTGGATTGTTTGATATGGTTTTAGCTTGTGCAGCATGGGATTGAACAAACAGTTATTGCAAGAAGTTATTGCATAAGGGAATTTAGTAATCATTTGATGTTAATGGCTAGTATGCTCATTGCTCACCTGTCAAACTGACGGCAATCTTGAGAACTATTTTGGCTAGAAATTGCTCCCATTTACTTAACATGCAAACAAGAATTTCAAGATGGCTTCTTATTGTCACGGAAGTGGACCAACGACTGCTAATCTAGCCTACTATAGGTGTTAAGATATCTATGCGCCGGACGATCTTTTAACTCTAGCTTCTTGCAATGTCCGCTAGATGGCAGGCTTCGCGGATCATGTTACGAAGCAGGCGCGATCTAGCTGCTGTTGCTGAGCCCTTGTCTAACATCGTGTGGCGAAGCAGGCGCGATCTAGCTGCCGAGCCCTTGTCTAACCTACACACGCTAACATCGTTCATCCTCTCTCCAACTTCATTGTGTTTTGCCGCGCCGGAGATCGGGAAAGAATGTGATTGAAATATCTGCCTCGAACGCATTGTGGAGGGATATTTATTACCCGCTTCAAGTTTCTTGCCCCGTATGAGAAGGAGAGAATTGTGTGGAAAATAAGAATATTACTTTGAAATTCACACGATCAGACTTCGAAAATATTTACGTTACTAGAGTTGATCACATACTTACACCATTATAAGGTTTTTATCGGTTATAATCATCATCTCATAATTTTGTTATTAAGTGCATCCTATTGAATTAATCAGTTTTTATAACCATTTTGTACTTATGTAAGCATGTTAGAGTCAAGTACCTTGGGGAATGATGTATGTGTCTTTTAATGTTTTTTTTTAACTTTAACATTATTTTTAGTGGATAAGGACACTTTTTAATTCAAGGAGTTAAAACTTAAATATGTCATAGAATTGATAAACAAATGACAAAGATCTCAAAAAGGTGTCAAACACGATTAGTTCATTTTCATTCTCACGTAGCTTAACTAGTTTATTTTTTTCTTTTGATTGGATGTAATTTAGTAAACTCAAATTTAATTAAATTTATCTCATATTTTTAATATACATTTAAAATGTGTTATCACAAAATAATAGTTATTCTTTTAAATTGTTGTTTAATTTTTATTATTTTTTATACATATTTGTAATTATTGTTTAATATTTTGTGTGCATTTAATAAAGTTATATTATACTTTAATTTATTATCCTTATTTGTAAATCAAATTCTACATTTTAAAAAATACGTTTAATACATTGATAAAGTAATTAAAAATCAAGCATCACATGCTTTCTGTCCTTTCGTGCTCATTTGCACACATATATTCTCTACACTCTGCAATGTCCCCCAATACGCTATTTTTCTGGTTGCACATGCAGCACCAGAACAATGACTTGACGAACACGTCACCTCATTAGCGGTCGTCGTCTGCACCGAACAACATGCATTTAACACGTTCTAGTTTTGATCATTACCGTTACATCATGCTGAGATACGCGTAGTTGATTCAAAGACACAGATGCAATATAAGCGACATGTCAAAAAACACACTCTCATTTGGAAAAACAGATGCGATGTTTTTTAATCTAAAAATGGTGTGCTAAGTAATCATTTCAAATCTGGGTTAGACAAAATGTATTTCAAAAAAATCCTAAAATCAGTAAGTTAAACATTTAATTAGGTACGAAACGAACAATGCCTAATTGCACAATTTCGAACTTTTTAAAAAGTTAAACTTATTTGTTTATCGATGGCTGATTAATGAGTGTCACGAAGGTCCGAAGTAGAAATTAATAATTTTACCTTATTTTAATGTATAGTTATTGAATATTGTTTTTTGGGTGATATCAAAAATTAGTCAAACCCGTTCTTAAAATTGCAACGATCGTTATTAAATTTTGAAAAATAACCAAACGCCAAGTCCATGATCGGTAGATATGAAGTTGGATATTTAAAATATTTGTAAAAAAGAGTGCATTATTCAATAAAAATAAGTGTATCGTCCCTATCAGTATCATAAATAGTGAAAAATATAATTTTCCTACATAGTTGTATTTCTTTCACCATTTCTAGAAGCTTATCTCCGTACCTTACCATATATTTAAAAATGTACCCTCAACCATCTTACATCGAGCTTGTTATAGCAAGATCCAATAAGATATTAATTTAAAAATTTGTTTTGCTGTTATATTTAGGAGTAAATTTGGTTGTAATTGAAAGTGTACGGTTTTAATTAGTTTGAATATACAAATTTGTTTATACTTTATTCTCTACAATCTACAATATTTAATAGCAAACATACTAAAGTCTTTGGCCAGAAAAATGGTTCAAATGATTTAAATTTTGTTTGACCATTAAAAGTCATTAAATCTATCTCTAGATAGATTAATATGTAAATAATACTGGCGTACTCAGCCGGTATCCTTTTAAAATTAATAAATTTAATGGAACTCCTGTAAGAATAAAAGTAAATATTCTCGAACATTGGTGCAGGGTTTAAGGACAGTCGGAAGGAAATGTCTGAGGGCTTTTCTATGGTCATGTGAATTTTTGACTAACGAACCTTCAGTCAGGGTTGCCGGGTCGGGAATAAAAAACAACGACCTCAGGAAACATTGAGTCGTATGTAAAGCATGAAAACCACGATAGGTGTCTCATTGATTGATTGATTTTGTATTGATTAATGTCTCATATTATAATGCACTAAGGCTATTCGAGATGAATGGTGATAGATGAGGATAAATTTTGAAGGGAAAGGGGAGGAAAGGAAACCCGGTACCGGCACGTAGCCTATTCCTTTCAAAAAGAACCAAGAAAACCAACGGCTTTACATCGAATCCGAAAGGATGGTGTAATCTTGACAGTCATATGGGTTCCTCCATTAACCCGGACTGCCGAGCAGACGTCGAGGAGAACGAAGCCGTTACACTAGCTCTCGAATCCTCCATCTGCTCTAACCAGCGATATACGTGTGTTTCAGGACATAGCGTCTCATTGGTGTCTCAACACCTAATTTCAAAGATATAAATTATACCCGGACATAACTTCCTTACCACATGAGAGTTCACACCTAAGTTCCCTTCATTTAATTGAAGGGTTTTAGGGGTTTTGTTTAGGTTCAACATTGGGGGGTCCTCGACGAAACCCAAGCCTTATTTTTCGAGGTCGGTAGTAGGAAGTAGCATCCAGGGACTCGGCGAAACCTGACACGGCGCCCCATTCGGTATAAATTCTCATTTTCAGCAATCGACTTGGAGAATGAGGTGACAGACGGAAGCAACACGCAGTAAGCCGCGCGCGTTCTAGGCGCGGTATCTTGGCGTAGATAAGCCGGGGATCATTTCATACCAAAGTGTTAGGCCTACGCGCGAGGAAAAGGGAAAATGGAAACAGGGATTCGAGTTTTCTCTATAGGTACATTCAAAGAACGCGTTTCGAGATGTAGGAGGTGATTTCACCCAAGAGTCTTCAAAGAAAGTTATGAAAAAGTAACTCCATTGATCCCATGCTAGTAATTGAGATTGTGACTAACCAGGCATTGGTTTTTATTAAGGCGAATTATCTTTTTAACCATATAGGAGAAAAAGGTTTAATAATTCTCTTTCTTGAAACGTTTTACCAAATTCGACTTAAAAGAGAAAAAAAAATGTCGAAATATTATGTCCTATAAAAAGTATATATAAGGCACGTGTATGTACTATTTTACCAAGAAAAAATAGTGAATACATGAAAAATATTCCATTATTTTTAGAAAATTAATAAAAAATAACGTATCCAAAGTCTGCAAAAGTCTTTTTATGGAAACATAGTGACATCTTGATTATCTATCAATACGTATCTACATTACTTAAAATTAAAAAAAGTTACTTAAATTGTATTTAATGTCAAAGTGTACTGTATTTTAATAAACTCGCGTTAGTACGGCATAAATTTCAATATTTCTTTTTACATCATGTACGCTAAACATGTTCATTACCATTATGGATTTATGGTTTTATGTTTTTTTATGACTATCTAATTATGTTTTTTTATCCTCCTTTGTGTATCAGTTTTTATAACTGAATTGGATAAACGTTAAATAAATAACTAAGTAAAAAATTAAATAAATAAACATATCTAGGTTGAATCGATAAATAAAACGCTATATTCATTTAGGCTCTTATTGAATTTATTTAATAAGAATTCTTATTTATTTTTACCTGGATATAAAACATGATTGAGTTTCGGGCTTGGTGTCGGCTAGTGTCGTCCACGAAACTACGTCACAGAGAGTAAGTTGAGCCGCGCACCCCCGGATGTTCAGGGCCACTAACTCACCCGGCAAGTTGACGCTAATTTGATTTGAGTCGGTGAAAGGTAGGAAGGAGTTTCCTCACGGGAATACGAACAAGAGCAGTGACTTCTTGTGTTTTTTGTCACCGTGGTGGTTGGGGTCAATGGAGCCCCCATTAGCGGCGAGGGTAATCGAGACAATACCGAGGTTTTAAACACGGCACTTCATACAAGATCATCCCAAAACCTAGTATGAATACGAGAACGAGATTATTTACTAGAAAGTGCACACAACATAATATATATATATCAATAAAAAAACACAAACACACGATCAATAACCACGGTCAGAAATAAAGAACATTCACCAAAAGTGCGTTAATTTTCGGCAGCTCCGCTTCCTTCCTCAGACGCGAGGAAACAGTTAAAAATATGTTTCACAGTAATTGTTTCAATAGTTTCCTTTTCTGATGCACCCTCTTAACTTACTTTAAACGTCTCAATAATACTATACAAGTAATGTAATAATTAAATACCAATTTTGTTATGGTATTAGCATTGCATATCAGCCATTCAGCCATTCAGTCATTCAGCCAATCAGCCAATCAGCCATTCAGCCATTCAGCCATTCAGCCATACAGCCATTCCTCCTACCAATGTGAAAAAGGTGCATAACGTGTATATTTGGATTAGGTTAATTAATAGATAAATTACACTTGTGGAATATCTGTATTTTGTATGTAAATAAAGGCATTATTATTATTATTATTATTATAACTCTCTACATTTCCCACAAGTTTCAATTGTAAATACAAGTTTGTGTATACTTTGTTTTGATAACAAGCGAAAAAAGACTTGTGCAGGGACAGGGCTAGGGGCTTATCTCTTAAATATAAGTACATTTTATTAATTATAACACAGTATAGCTACGTCACGTAGGTGGAAGCGAGCTAGACTTTCTAGAAACTAGTAGTAGATCATCGTTGCTGCTGGACGTTCGTGTCCCGAATTAGTTATTTCACCGAGTGAGAATCACGAGCGTGTAGTGAGTGGGGGGGGGGGGGGTGGGGGTCACAGGTGTCCGATAGAAGGGGGCGTAACGCCGCCTTTGATTGAGTCGACCCTCTTGGCCCGGCGCCCACTTTGCCAATTAGGCCCCATCCACGCGCAGAACCGAAAACTTCTTCGTTGCCCTCCTCTCATATTTCTCACACTTCCGTAAACCTTAATTATCTATCCTTGGGTTTCTAAGCGAGGTCTCTCTCTCTCTCCCTCGCTCTATTCCCCTGGTCCTTTAATCATCTCGTCTTCTCTAGCACATCTTCACGCCCCTTAAAACTACTATAACATCACTCCACTTTATCTCGCGCAAGGAGGGAATTGCGAGGAGAAGTTCCAGCCATGGGCGAAATTTTAACTCACATCCAACTGACACAAGGACTATTATCAACAAGGCGAAAATCATTAGAGAACGACTATAATACATAGGGCCCCATAAATTTTGTTTTAACTATATATACATGCTTTGAAATTGGTTTTGAAGTTTATTTGACTAACTCTTGATAAGTTGTTGATGTATGAACATTTTATGTTTTCGCATTAATCAAAGCTAAATCTACTCATTAATGCTAAAATTCAAGTTTTGGTAATGTGTGGCAAAATAGCCTAATTTTTGCCATTTTTCCATAAAGAGCTAATTTAAGCTTGATTACAAAAAAATTTGAAGATTTAAAATTTAAATGAAGCATTTAAATTTTTTGAAATAAAAAAAATGTTGAAAGGCGAAATGTGTAGGCATTTCACACTAAAACCAGTAAATTTTAATTAATGCTATTTTAACCCGGGCCCTATTATAATATACATACACATATATAGTACATAATACACATAGCACTTAACGTTACACAACTACACATAATTACACAAAATTATAACTTGTTACATTTTTTTGTAAAATAATTAAAGCGTCTATTTCATTTGTAAAATTTTATTATACCATCGCTAAAACGTATATTACCTTTGTTACAGACGACAGTCATATAGTTGAGATAAAAAATAGGCATATTGAGTCCAGTGCACTCTTTATAATATGTAAGGCCTACGTTCTCTTTATCAATTTTGTGCCTTTGACGGTATTTAAATTAAATTAAATTACTTTATATTTTCTCTTTTAATAAACTATGGTATATTCTGAGGGGGGAGTGCAGCATTATTCAATGTGAGTAAAGTTTTTAATATTTATAATTAAATAACGTTCTTGTTGGTCCGTATTCATTAGTTGTAATGAATTTTGACCTATAGTCGTGCTAAATATGGGCAACGTCAATATCATTGGTTGTTCATTTTCCTACTTAAACAATACCAACCTAACTAAACGTGATTAAAAGTAGTTGTATTCGAAATGTTGTAGTTATTGGCAGTGCATTTCAAATTTAATATTCGAGTTTCAGTCTATATAACAATGAATTGAATCCATAAAATAAACTTTTTACAAATAATTTACAGCTTTTAGTTTAAAACGTAATTAATTTTTGTTCAGGAATACTGCATGAACATTTTATATTATTAAACTTTTAAATGTCTCGCTACCCGTTGATGACATGTTTTATTTATCGGGTTGTTTCGTAGCGGTGGTAGTGATATCTTTCTGTCGACGTTTTCGAAGACCATGTTATCTTCTTCTTCAGGACTTGAAATATGATATATGAAGTTTGTGAAATTCCTCTTGTTTCTTGTTATTGTTTTTTCTATTGTTACTATAAAGTTTTTTGATTGGTTAACCGAAATAATCTTCCTAAATTCACTGTCAGATTATCATTTGCTAGACAACTTTCCTATTTCGTAGTCTTCCACCCCAGACATCTTCCTCTTGAACCGGCACAATCCCTTGGACTGGGTCTATGATAACTTCCTCAATAGGTTTGATTTCTTTACACTGTACTGTTTCTAGTTTAGTGACTGACTTTAGAACAGGATCCCATGCATGGCTGAGGACAAAACAGTGATCCCTGTTGCAGTTGTTGGGATGTTTTTTAATTTCTATTGCCTCCCTAACTACTCGTGGCACTGCTGAATCTACCTTGAACAAAACTGACGTTTGATCAAATAGAATTTTATGATCCAATTCTAATGCGTGATCAGCTACAGCAGACAGGCGTTGATGTCTTTGCAATTCGTTAACTCCTCTATCATCTCGAATTGCCTGTGCTGCTAAACCCAGTCGTATGATTGTGTCGTTCATGCTCCTTTAACCTGGTTGATATTTATCTCCCGCTCTCTACCAATATACACATCTAACAAACAATAACAAGAAACGAAGAGATTTCACAAACTTCATATATCATATTTCAAGTCCTGAAGAAGAAATAACATGGTCTTCGAACGTCACAGAAAGATATCACTACCACCGCTACGAACAACCCGATAATAAAACATGTCATTTTATATTATTATTTTTGTTTTAAAATTAAATTGAATATAGTTATTACTGTTGGTATGTTAGTGTGAGTTTGATGATTTCATAATATTTAATATATTTTTTTCTTCATTCTTTCTTTCTTTCTTTCTTTCTTTCTTTCTTTCTTTCTTTCTATTTTTCGTTCTATCTTTGTCTGAAAGATGGCAGCAGACGATGATTTATCTTGGACAAATTTCCATATAGCTCTTCCACAAACTTTGTAAATTAGACTAAACTGAACTACTCTGTTATTTAGTTTGTGTGTTTTTTGCCAGTCTTGTTCCTAAACGTAATGGAAGGATTGCACTCTGAATAGTAAACTAACATGTCCCATGCCAGAATTCTCAGTAATGGATGGGAAGTTGAAATAAATAATGTCAGCGATGTCTGCACTATTTAATTTCGATTGATAAAGACTCGGGAATGAGAGTCACAGTAGTTGAAGACTAGATGAGGGAATTCAAATTCTAATTTCGCTACTTTTAAGATCAGATGTACAAAAATACTCAAAGAACTTCTCTGTTACGCATTTTTTGACACGGTAGTGGATAAGCGTGTTTTGTCCATCGAAAATTAATACGCCAAAATGTCAATAATTTTGTGTGTGGATATTGAACCCTTAATACACTCTTATTATTATCCAATGAAACATTTCAATTTGTTTATAAATAAGATTTTAAACTTTACGTTTTCTACGAATGTGAACCAATGAAACAATAATATACATTTAAACCATATTATATAAAATGTTTACACTCTTCAATCTTCATATTGACACAATTCAAATTTAAATAGGTCCAATGATGTTGATTGTTTAAAATAGTATTTTGGAATACACACTGTTATAATATTATGTATGTATATAAATATTTAGAAACGTCTTTCAAAAGTTCTTAAGAAAACTTAACAACAATCCAAAAGAGAAGAAACTATAATAAAAATTAACAATAACCATTTCTGTCAACAAAATTGTTAATGGTAATTATTTAAGTTCAGATGTACAAAAATTCTCAAGGAACTTCTCTGTTACTCCATAAAAAATATCCATTTCTGCCAACAAAATGGTTAATGGTAATTTATTTTATTTTCTTCTCTTTTAAATTATTGTAAGGTTTTCTTTGATAAACCGTCAGTTCCATAGACTTTTAATAAAAATCGAAATATTAAAAAATATATTTCAATAATGGACAGTGTGAAGTTATATTTTATAACATATTATTAAAGATGTTGTTTCAACAATTATTTGATAACATTGATGATTATTATTATTATTAAACCTAGTCCAACTCAACTAAGCCCAAACCAATAATCCAAACTCTATTCTACGTATCAAAGCTCAAATCGTGTTTATAAACACACAACATCGCATTTATTTTCCCACCAATACTTCCAATAAAGACAATAACGGTACGTGCTCCATAACGTTTGTTTAATTTCCCGTCAGTCAAAGCTCGCTCTGACTCGATAACACTTGTTTACCTTTTATTCCTGTCCCTCGTCACGTTTTCAAACAACTTTTCAAACATAATTTATTTACATACATATTGGATATTGTTCGCATCCATTAGCTAATGGTAATGCATAACACGAACTGACATACTGTGATTTAAATAGTTAATTTTAGAACGTCACACGATGAATCGAAGATAAAACCGATAATTTGATGACCGGTCTCTGCGTTGTGACCAATAATTGTGATTCACTGGCACTATATAGTGCTATCCCACAAACCACACACAGTTAGTTTATACGCAGCGTGTTAACTGATAAGTAACACAATTACTAGTGTATTCGGCAGATTTATACGATGTGGTTGTGTCTAGTTTATTGTTCATTGTTGGCTAGTATGGTTTCATATTCATCGGTAAGTGCTTTTAGATGATGAGTTTTGTTGCTTAACTTTTTAATTAATATACTAAGGCTATTATTAAACGAGGGAGCGGAGCGACCGAGTGTCTCCATTCAACTCAAACGGCTCTCATTCTGTGATTCTGTCTGTCTGTCTGTACGTCGAAAATCAGCCGAACCGCTGAACAGATTTCGGTGAAATTTTAAACAGACATCCGGTACGAGTTTACTGAGAACTGTTAACAAAATCAGCAAGATCCATTGCGATTTAAGCCTTCAATAAATAAAAATGTGATTTTTTAAATTATCGATAGCATTTGTTTAGTAGCAGGTAGCGGGACGGATCTGCGTGGCTGACATGGCACGTACAGTGGTAAGCATTTAGTCTACCGCACGGAGGGTTGGGGTTCAATGCCCGTTAGTTCGAACTTTTTTTATATTTTTAAATCCACATTATGTTTTAGGGGTGTTAAATGGGAAATATAATAAGGTGATTTTGTTTCATCTTGGAAATGTGTTAATGTTTTACGCTAATATGTTTTTGAATACTATTCGCATTTTAAATGTTCAATTTAAATAACTAGGGAAACGCCAAAGTCGTTGTTAAACGAGTGAGTGAGCGATGTGTTGAGTACTTGGTATCATTCCCCATACTGGGCTAGATCCAGCCTTAGGTATAAGGGAGGAAAGGGGATGTTCCCGGGTACTCAACACTTGGCTCACTCACTCGTTTGACAACGACTTTGGCGTTTCCCTAGTATTCTAAGCGATGAGTGGTTATAGATGCCTATGAAGGACGTTAACTAAAACAATAACGCTTTGTGCACTACTTGAGTATTGTAATAAATCAAAACGTATTATAAAGCATTAAAATGGGGAAGGAATGTTCAATAGACAAAGTATTCTCAGCCATATAGCGACTGCATTTTGTGTAGATGAGGCCTACTCATTGTAGTACGAACATGTACAGCAGATTCTCGACTTCATGTAGCTTGTTGGTTTGTTATAGGCTATTTGTTTTGTATAAGAAGATTTCAGGCACGTACAGAAGAATTGGTAGAGGAAATGAGGTTAATTTCCACTCCCAGACACTTTCATAACCATATAAACTTAAGCTGTTCAACCTTGTTTTTTCATTTTCTCAAATATGCTTCTATTTAAAACTGTAGTGGATGAAATAGAAATCTGGCACTTTAAGAACACCAAAACAATTTTTTTCAAATTTTTCTTATCGGGCTCCCGGCATATATTGCTCCTCCAAAATAGTTTGAAACTGCAATAATTGTACCTAGCACATCGTTTAACATAGATGGCTGTGTTCTGTGACATTTATGTTCGATTGTTTTTCTTCGCTTTGAAAAAGATAAAATAATACAGAATTTTACAATTTTGTATGTTCCACGAATTTTTTAGATAACCGGTATTTTTTTGTCAATTTGTACCGGAAAACGAAAAAATTTGCAGGGGTCACGGTTCCGCAAAATCCCACGTTTTCTCTTTGTTAAAGCAAAGGAAATCAATCAAACATAAATGTCACAGAAACACAAATATCTACGTTAAACTATGTGCTAGATACAATTGCAGTTTGAAATTATTTTGAAGATGCAATAAATGCCGGGTGCCCGATCAGAAAAATTTTAAAAAAATATTTTGGTGTTCTTGTAGTGGCAGGTTTCAATTGCATTTCATATATTTCATATATTTTTTACAAAGTTGCATATTTTAGAAAATGGAAAAACAGGGTGGAACAGTCTTAATGTCTTTTCCATCGTCTATTTCATGTACCTTATTTTGGTTCATGCATTATTATTTTTAGGTTTATTTGCAACTGACGTTCAAATTACCACAAATCAAGTATATTTAAATATACATAATATGCAAAATATATAGTTTCAAACCATACCATACAGTTAATCTGACAATGTACCATTACGACTGTTGGATGAGATCGAGAAAACCAGGCTTGGCGTAGAATGCAGAGGTTAAGTCTTGATAGGAAGCTCTATCGTTCATCCCATCAGGTTGTGGTTTGCACTAAAATCTTATGTAAGAATGTGTGTATGTTGCGATTTGAGCAGATTTCCCAAAAAGTGCTTACTTCTTTTAGTAACAGACAGTAATTATGCTCCAAACAGGTAATTTTCAGTAATTTTCCCAGCGTGTGTAGGAGACAATTATTTGAAATGTTGAGATGTGTTCTGATCGCAACTTGCGCATGTCATTCATAAACTACATTTCAAAAATAAAATTCAATTTTTTTTTTTGGTCTTGTTGTTAGCGTATTTGCTTCCAATGCAGAAGGTCCAGGGTTCGATACCCGCCAAAGTAGAAGTTTTTTAACTTCTGATTTAAACTATTTAAACTTAAAACTAAAAAAAAACTTTAAAAAACTTAAACTTAAGTCCATCAGTTCTTGTCTTAGGAGTTTGTAAACGGTGACTTTGGAGCCGTCCTAGCAGCGAAGCACATAATAAATTCTGAGTTGTTCTGAATCGGCCTTGTTGATTCTGGCGTTGATCCGCGGGTGTTCGCACTGTCCATACCACTGATTGCTATATTTCCTATTAAAAATATCGATCTTTGGTTGGTTATCAGCTCACTCGTCGATTGCGTCAGGGCCTACAGGGTTGGCTTGGTCGCTTTGATTTACTGTCCCCCACTGAAAATCAGTTATATAACTGAGTGGGAAGACTCTAAATACAATTTATTTATTTATTTATTTGGGGTGAAAATTGGAGGTCGAAAATTGATCCAGAATGTTTGTAAAATTAGCTGGATTTTCCGAGCAAGTGGATTTTTAAACAGACATTTAACATTGTAAAAAAAGTTGACCCGAGTTTAAAAGGTCATTGATGGATATAAATGATAATTTTTCAGGCTGGTCTGTATTATCCCGTGATTAACGCGGTACCCGCAGCTACCAACGAAGTACTCAGCTCAGTAACTGGCCGTAAGATCGGGCACACACGCACTGTGCTTAAGGATCATTTTACTGACGGCAGCACTACTTCCGAGCCATTGACCCCACGCCGGTTGCAAGCACAGGCGTAACGACAACCACCACAAGAACAACAACTGCGTCCGACGGCTGCTGAGTGCAACGCCGTATACTTTAAACACTGATTCGGTCAGCATGAAAGGAATCGTTGAAGAAGTGAAAACTACACCTAGTGACATTTACTTTTCACCACCAGATTTGTCGAAACTATTTGGTACACCAGAAGTTAAGAAAGTTGATTCAAATGTAGTAACTATTCCAACCACAATCCCAACAACAACTACAACAGAACAATCAACGACAATGAGCACAACTGAAGCTCCAAGATCTGACAGGAATGATTATGTCCCACAAAATGGACAGACGTCACCGATGTTAGCGGCAATTGCGAAAGCCACCGTCAATACACGTACAGATGTAAATGTCAACAAAGGAAATGGACCGAAGGCAAAAGCACCAGGAAAGAAAGGTTCAAATGTAAAAGCAGATAGTAAAAGTAATGGTAATAACGTACCGCAGAACAAAGATAGTATTTCACCCAAGGATGCCAAGCGGTTGTATGATAATGTGATGAAGGCGTTTAACTCCATAAAGCCGGGGATGTGCTTTTCACCTACTGCGCTGCAAAAGGCATTCCCAAGATGCAAAATTATGTATTAGTGTTTAATTAAGATTGTTCAAGGGGTTTATAAATAAATTCTTATTAATTATTATACATAGTTATTCCCCATTCTATAGATTGAATTGGTGAGTCATTTTTACCAAAAATACTATTTTACAGTTTTAAGTAGCCTTCTTAAATAATTATTTAGTTTCGTTACGCATACTGTTCATCAACCATATAGGCCTAGTCGTTTATTTTTTTTTTTACATTTTTAATGACAATATTCATGTTTGATATTGTTCATTGTTAATTTCTTATTGCTTTTTGTTTATACTAGCAGTAATTCATATTGCTTTACTATATTTTTATATCATTGCTGGCATTCTTTAGATATTAATTTTTCAGTTTCTATTGTTATTAGATAATATTGTAATATAGACGTAGAAAGTAAATTGAAGTCCACTCAAGTAAAGCTTTCGTGCCATAAAAATATATGCTTTGTTTGTTAGCAATATGTAGTACCTAACTATTCGTGTTACATTGTGCACCATCTTGTTTATTAGCTGATCAAAACATTGGCATTAAAATTAATTTGTTCTATCCTCGAAATCCAAAGATTTATTGCACTTATCTAATATCCTAATTGTCCTTCATATTAAGATAAGACGAGCGATAAAATGTTCACTCACTTTTGTGCGAATTTAAGATAAGTTACATTAGCTGTTTTTGCCAGTCGTGATTGAAAGATCGATTCAGCTAGTTCAGATGTTGCTGAAGAACACTTTAGTTGACCTCAGCCCAACTCAGATAGCTACAGGTTATTGGGAGAATAGGCCCAAATATAAGGGCTACATCTCTGGGACGAACAGCCTATCGCCGTCAAATTTGTACCCAATGCGCGTTGATGGGATTGACTTGGTAAAAAATGTCCCCAACAGAAAATCGGTTATGTGACTTAATGGGAATTATACGGATACATTAACATATGTCAAACCGTTCTTCTAAAGATGATAAGAACACATCCTAATATGTAGATATGGATGTGATTTTTCTTCAAGGTTTTATCCATTATTATAGAACAAACGACCTAAAACCAACTGGCGCCCGTATCACGACTATACAAATCTAATATAAAAAACGAGCTATGATCGAGTATAAAAAAGTGGATAGGGAAGTAAAAGTGTGTAGAAAAGTTAATAAAAATATTACTGAAATATAAAACGGCCATTTAATAATATCTTTAATGCAGGTATAATGAAAACAAATAGGAATTTCCGTAATATTTTCCTAATCTATCCCACAAAAAGCTAAGCCCTTCGCTAGCACACTAAAAATAATTGACGTAAGGCCAAAGAGAAAAAAGTCGTCTTCATTTCATGATTCCTTAAGCTTTGAAAGTTATTGTGTATGTTTTTACAATGTCAAAATGTTATGAACATGTGTGATAAAAACATATTCCACGTCGTGGTATCCAATCATGATGATTTGTTTAAACCACATATATCCAATCACATAATTATTTCCTCCTCCCCTTATATTCCCTTGTCAAGATTCCCTTTCAACTTAATTCCACAAAGTTCTTTCACTCCTTTATGAGACACTCGTGAAAGACGTGTTTTGACACGTCTCCTCTACTACCGCGCCACCCTAAGCGGGTCCGCGACGTCGTCAGCGCGCGCCAAGCGGCGAGAGTCGGTACTAACGAGATCTTCAACTACACTCGACTCTAGCGCTGCAGTGTGCGCAGAGAGAAAGTAAAACGCAAGATCAAACAGCGTATAACGGTGCAATAAACGTCAAGTACTAGTCTTGTAGTGTAGGTAGCTTTCAAACAAGTGTTTGTATTCGTATTAATTAATATTTATGCTATAAGCGCGTGTTGAATGGAATTTTTAGGGCAAGAAAATTGATTACTTTTGACGCACTTGTTTTTCATTTGCTGTGTGGTTCTGTATGTATGTTTGTGAGTGAAGGAGTTTGAGATAAACAATATTACTAAGTTTACTCCTGGACCTTAGCTCTTACACTGCTAGATGATAGTGATAATGAATTATTTGCTAGACAGCAACTACAACTGATTTATTTACAATTATTATAAACTGTAAATGATTAAAATAATTATAATTTTGATAATGGGTTCGTGGATGAGCTTGCACAATAGATATAATCGGATGTTTTTGAATTTCAAATTGTTGAGGGGAAAAGAATTTGTCATGGTAAATTGTTTGGTGAGCTTCTGTATTGAAATTGAACCCTTATATCTTGCCGTGTAGATCTATTGGTTGAACAAAACTGCGAACCACACGAAATACTGACATGCTATGCGCCATGGCTAAATAATATATAATATACAATATACTCTTCATAAATAAAACACAATACATTGATTCATTGAACAAGCCAGGGTGAGTGAGTGCCCAAAGAAGGGAGCGAATCACAAAGTTACTACACTACACGTGTGTTTCAACGTTCAACTGCTTTCGGGGGAGATGACGAGTATTAACCCATTCAGTAGAATTGTCCACTGTAATGGACATTAACTTTCAAAATTTATATCTAGGTAAAAGATAGTTTTTTTCAATTTGACCCATTTAAAAAAAGTGCATTAAAAATAAATACATTTTTTCCCATCCTGATTGGACGAAAAGTGCATTTTTATGGAGAAAATTGAAATACACATCTGCAAAAATAGCTAAAAATGGGAAAACAGTTGTTTATCCCGGAAAAGTAATATATTTTTAGTATTGCTACTGAGATACAAAAATGTAAACTATGCAAATAAATTCAGAAAAAAATCTTGTTTTAGAAACGTACATCATATTAACATCTTTACCTAAAATGAAGCTTTAATTCAAAAATCCAAAAATTCCAAAAATTCCTTAATAAACACGAAAATAAATATTTGAAAAACACTTAGAAAAAAATAAGAATTTTAAAATTATTGCTTTGTGATTAAAATAACTTAATTTTAGCCAATTTAATTCTCCACTGAATGGGTTAAGACCTGGTTTTATATTGAGACGTGACACACGCACGGACGAAAATAAAAGCGATATTTAAAAGGAAGTTTGCAACATTAATTTAACTGTGGCTTTTACAGTAACTAGGATGACAAGAGTTTTATCTTTTTAAGCAAATTTTAATTCGCTCGTCCGACTGACACCAGAGTAGTTAAAATTTTTGGGTCGTTGTCACTGAAGTAGAAATATAGGGCTATCCAAAAGCTAAATAATAATAATAAATGATTTTCAGGATTTTGGATGATGTTAAAAAAGTCTAAATTTGAACATATCGTAGATTTATCATGGCTGATTGACATGAAATATTGATAATTTACGATCGTAGTGCTGTCATATGCTATATTGGCAACTATGTAAAGTTTCATATATGTCGGATTCGTCCAAGCTGAGCGAATAGTTATTTGCCAAAAATGTCAACATGTATCCTATTTCCCTCTTTTAAACGACAAACTGTGAGTGTAATAAATGCACGGCATGAAGCTCGATACTTGCCATATCAGCATGTGGTATGCGCAATGCAAATGTTCTTTGTGAATGCACTTATCTGCTTCTTCCAATATGACGTATCACGACTGCATGATTGAATTCGTACGGAATCTCCAATATGTGGAATCTTGACTTCTCAGCTATTACAGCTCTGACCTGAGGTTCACGAAGAACTTCCGTATGAGAGCGCGTTCCTACACTAGGATCCAATAACATATCTGCCCCCTCCCACCCCCCTCACATTGCTTGTGCGGGGTCTTGTTGATGGCTTGATAGTCGGCGGAGGAATGTAAATGTGAAATGCACTTCTCGACGTTGTTGGTTGGGTGTTCGGATGCTAGAAAATACACGGTGGGTATGTTTCTTAAACTATGCTTAACCACGTAGTGATAATCAATTAGTTGCATTCAATTTGATTTAATTCGGAACGGAACGGAACGGAACGGAACGGAACGGAACGGAACGGAACGGAACGGAACGGAACGGAACGGAACGGAACGGAACGGAACGGAACGGAACGGAACGGAACGGAACGGAACGGAACGGAACGGAACGGAACGGAACGGAACGGAACGGAACGGAACGGAACGGAACGGAACGGAACAATGAAATAAAACTAATGAAACAAAGTTCAATAAAATAGAACCAAATTAAGTTGAATAAAATGAGATGAAATGGAGTAAAATTTAGTTTTGCATTGTATGTTCAGTACTTTAGCTTCATTCTCGTCGTAGTACACATGCTTCCACCCAAACAGCTAGAACTATCGTTTCAACCCAGTTATCAGAACGAAGCCAGCTTCGCACAGTGTATCTCCAGTTACATTGTTACCACAGCGAATCCGCGAATGTGTGCGTAGTTCCCGTGTTTACTTATTTACAGTAATGAAATAATTCATTAACCTTCAACGTAGGCGTCCTTTTAGCCGTGGAAACATAGTTTACATGGCAACAGTGTCTCTACGCTCCAGCTTCAGATTGTCAGAGTACTAATTGGTTCGTGTCCGTACATACATTAACGGAATGGTTAATTAATATTATCTGTCTTCTCAAGTAGCTGCCGAGAACATGAAACGTATCTAAACTATACAAAACATGGATGGTCTTGTGCACTAAAACCAGGACGGTTGAAAGATGGAGCTAGAACTACACGATGTATTAATTGAACAGGTGAAGAAATGGGTCAGCTGTTTGGCTAAGGTAATTGCAACTGTGCTAATTAAATGGATGTGCTTGTTCATATTAATAACCCAAGGTGCATAGAGGTATGTTATTAATTGAAACGTATCATTTGGCTTTTGTAACTATTAGTTTTAATGCAGAACTGACCATTCATCTACATTTACAACGATATCATTATATTTAATTGGCTACAAACAGTGACAAGTGAAAAGGAGAACTAGTTTGAGATGCAAAAATTTGTATTCTTAAGAAAGAATAGGACACATTTTGGCAGTTAGCAAATAGCTATTCGCTCGGCCAAGAAGCATCCGACGCATATGAAACTTTGCAAAGTTGTCAATAAAGCATAAAGCTTTGACTCTACTCATGATATATTGTAAACACAGCATTAACAATCGTGTTATCGACCTATAATTATATTTTCAATTGTACTCCATTTATACTCGATAGTATATAATTAAGATTAAAAACTTTTCGAATCGGGTGGCAATGTTTAGAAAAAAGAGTAAAACATCAGTCTCCTTGACCCACTGCAACTCGCGTGTGGTTTAACATGGTGTAGTATATTTACCTGCAGTTGAATTCACGTCATATCACCGCATTTGTTATTCTCTACCTGCTAACGAATCCTACATCAGTGTCACCACTATAAATATTTGTTTCTTTCAATGCTGAAATATATTGTACTATTTTAAATTGTACCAATAAAATGTTGTTTTAAGTTTCGAAATGCAAAATGTGAGCATACCTCAATATATGTTTAGGTACTTTAAAATATAATAAAATGCGTTTATTTTAATATTCGTACGAATCAACAGATTTTCTTAAAGTTTCGAAAAACAAAATGTGTGTATTGACCTTCATAAAATTATATTCAGGGTAAAATATCAAATATAAATGTATTGATTTGTTTATGTTTCTTGGACAATAAAACGCAATAATTGCATTGCATATTGTAGTGTAATAATTTATAATTCAATTTAGTTTATTACGATTTAATTAAATCATCGACACAAAGGAAATATCTCGAACCGTGAAGCTAAGAAAAGAAATCTAGAATCTCCTTCTGCATGATATCACGTACGTCATAAAAATAATTTGGTGTTTCTGAAACACCTAGCTAGCAAGGGGTGATGGTTAAGTGAAGGGGCGAGTGACGGAGGGTTGAAAAGAACAGCGAGATAAAAGAGCGTGGTGGGTGAGAGGTTAGGGGTTGTTTGAGGGTTATAGGTTGGGGGAGGATCTTGATTGACGGATTGACAGGAGTTTCTATGTTTCACGGTACTATTCCAGATATTACCTACTCGCCATATGAATAGGCCAAAATACTTTAAACATGAAAAGATCCTTCCTTATACTAATACTGGTTGGGTGTCAGATGCTGCTATTTATGTTAAAAATGAATTTTCACCAATGAAATCCTCTAAGTATATATAATTTTTAACACCAATTCCCCGCTTCATGGAAGGACAAAAACAAAGATTTAAATATGTTCCACCACAAATATCAGCATAGGTACACTACATTTTATTGCAATCTAAGATTCCACAACAAAAATTACTGAACATATCAGAGGGGAGAGATCTAGAAATTTTTACTAAATGTTTAATACATTTCATCGTCAGTCACCACATTTGGGCACAACGAAAACGAAAATGATTCTTAGTTTCACCCCATTACTTGCCTCTGATGATGAAAAAAATATTTTGGAAATAGTGGCTTTGTGTGTGGGGAGTGGGAGGGGGGGGGGGGGGTGGAAAACAGTCTGGTTTTCAAAAAATAAGCAAAGGTAGAACTCAAAGAAGTGATCTAGGTTGACGTTATGCAATGTTTAAACCGTGATATTTTTGGTGGAGGTGCCGGGTTAGCCGGGTTAACAAAATATCTTCATTTTATGTTTTTCTTTGCTTTGCTCATTAAATGTAATTAGGTCATTTCATAAAATTTAAAATCTTGTGTGAAAATAAACAAAATCTAATCAATGACCATTGAAAAATATTATACTGAAAGCTTAGACGGGCCCATGATCCAACGATATTCTCCCTTACATAGATATCCTAAAACAATGGGTCGATTCCGGTATTCATAAAGGTTAAAAGTCACCAAAATACTTTTGTTTAACCCTTATTTTAGGGCAATATAAATGAATAAACATGATAATCAGAGTCCATGTTTGGTTTTCGTTGAGCGACGAGACTCGTGTATACGAAGAAAGACTTTCAATATACAGGAGTTCGCTAACTTACAATGGCAAGTCATAGATACAAAAACGTTATTGATTTCTATTTTATCAAACTTTGTGT
>JAMZAV010008162.1:0-28019 GCA_024449915.1 Sweltsa coloradensis | reverse complement strand
TGTAGGTATTATAATCGAAGAAATTTTTTCAAAATCGAAAAAATCGTAAAATTGCGATTTTTATGAGAAATTTTTTTCGATTGCGCTCAAAAACGTGGCAGTTCTAAGTTCAGAGATTTCGAAGGTCTCAATAAAATTTCATCGCAATCGGAGTATCGGTTTAGCCGGAATCGTGCTAACAAACAGACAAAAATACAAAAAAAGAAAAAAAAAAAGAAAAAAAAGAAAAAAAACATTCCGGATTTTTTTCTCCAGTGTAGTGAAATGGAATCTTCGCTTCGCTCGCTTCGCTCGCTACGCTCGCTACGCTCATCCAAAAATTTCAGCGCAATCGGAGTATCGGTTTAGCCGGAATCGTGTTCACAGACACACAAAAATACAAAAAAAGAAAGAAAGAAAGAAAGAAAAAAAACATTCCGGATTTTTTTCTCCAGTGTAGTGAAATGGAATCTTCGCTTCGCTCGCTACGCTCGCTACGCTCATCCAACAAAGATACCCTTTTATTGTTTCGACCACCACTCGTATGCACCTCAAATGTCAATGAAAATAAAGATCAAATTATTAAGGCTTTGTTATTTTGGCTTTTCAAACTGTATCCATTGGGGACCCACGCCAATCCGTTTCTCAACAAAACACAAATTAAATAATTTGTAATATTTTCATTATCTCAGCTTCCGGTCATCTAATCCAATTACCGTTTGTAAAGCAAATGGCCACTGAGATGACTGACATCTGACATCGGCGCAAATTTTGGCTTCTCAAACATTATCCATTGCGGACCAACAAATAATTTAAAAAAAAATGTATTTATAGAGTTAACCACCTCAGTTATATAACAGATTTTCAGTGGGGGACAGTAAATCAAAGCGACCAAGCCAGCCTTGTAGGCCCTGACGCAATCGACAAGTGAGCGATAACCAACCAAAGATCGATATTTTATACAGTGGGAAATATAGCAATCAGTGGTATGGGTAGTGCGAACATCCGCGAATCAACGCCGATTCAGAACAACTTTGAATTTATTATGTGCATCGTTGCTACGACGTCTCCAAAGTCACCGTTTACAAATTCCTAAGACAAGAACTGATGGACTTAAGTCCAAATCAGAGGTTAAAAAATTTCTGACTTTGGCGGGAATCGCACCCTGGGCCTTCTGCATTGGAAGCAGGTAGGCTAACAACAAGACCAACGAGCCACACTTACCGGCATGTCATTCTCTAACTTTATGCCAATCCGTTTCTTACCAAAACACGAATTAAATAATTTGTTATTTTTGCATTATCTAAGCTTCCAGTCATATAATCCAATTACCGTTTGTAAAGCACATGGCCACTGAGATGACTGACAGCGGTGCAAATTTTGGCATCTCTAACATTATCCATTTCCTACCACTAGGAAAACGCCAAAGTCGTTGTTAAACGAGTGAGTGACCTATGTGTATAGTATCCGGTATCATTCCCCATACTGGGCTTCATCGAGCCTTAGGCATATGGGAGAAAAGGCGATGTTCCCGGGTACTCAACACATGGCTCACTCACTCGTTTAACAACGACTTTGGCGTTTCCCTAGTTATTTAAATTGAACATTTAAAATGCGAATCATGTTCAAAACGTATCAGCGTGAAACATTACCAAATTTCCAAGATAAAACAAAATCACCTAAGTTTTATTACCCATATAACACCCCTCAAAAATAATATGTGGGTGTAAAAATATAAAAAAGTTCGAGCTAATGGGTATCGAACCCCAACCCTCCGTGCGGTAGTCTAAATACTTACCAATAGGCCATGCAAGCCACGTAGTTATCGTCCCACTAGCTGCTACTAAACAAATGCTATAGATATTTTAAAAATCACATTTTAATTTATTGTAGGATTAAATTGTAATGAATCTAGCTGATTTTGTTAGCAGTTCTCAGTAAACTCGTACCGGATGTCTGTTTAAAATTTCAGCCCAATCTGTTCAGCGGTTCGGCTGATTTTCGACGTACAGACAGACAGACAGACAGAATCACAATGAGAGCCGTTCGAGTTGAATGGAGACACTCGGTCGCTCCGCTCCCTCGTTTAAAAACACGAATTAAATAATTTGTTATTTTTGCATTATCTAAGCTTCCGGTCATCTAATTCAATTACCGTTTGTAAAGCACATGGCCACTGAGATGACTGACATCGGTGCAAATTTTGGCTTCTCTAACATTATCCATTGAGGCCCCACAAACTGATACGTCCAGGGCCAGCCAGCCAGCCAGCCAGCCAGCCCGAGAAGAAAGTTATTTTGAACGATCTTGACGTCTCAATAACTTCTAGACGCATCATCAGATCGGGATGAAACTTGAAATGTGTCATCGCATAGTAAAAACCCATCGATTGAAGCAAGTTGCGGGTTTCTATCTCTCATGGTTTCGCGTCGGGAACACCGTGTTAAGTGCCAATGTAGGCGTGCGGTTATAGGCGCTAGTGGAAGCGGAGTCGCGCGTGGCGTGGCCCGGTGTGCTTCCGCGCACCTTTATGTAATTATTTGAGTGGCTTTGTGAAATACTTGCTTTGAGAAACATAACTGAAATACACACTGCAGCAAGAGTTGTGACTGTGTGAATGTGGACACTGGCTAGGGCCTAGGCCCTAGGGCAGGTATAGGCTAGGGCCTTAATAATTAATGTAGGTTAGGGCTAGCCTAGCCTAGGCCTAGCCCCTACCCTACCGTCCAATACTTCTAGCACGATTTTCCTTCCTAGAAAGGCTAGGCCCTAGCCTATTGTCTATCCAAAGATTTGTCTATTCGAGGCTAAGGATGACGTAAAGCCACCGCCGTCTGGATGTAGGTATGTAAACAAATACCTTCAAATATATATACATACGGCGGTCCATATCTAGACTTCATAGCTTCGTACGTCACAATGGGAACAACAATCACAGCGCATTTCGCAGTATGTTCCAAAATAGGGCACTTCAAGTCACAATCTATATAAAACCATTTTTTTATCTAAAATAAACGTGATATTCGGATTCAGGACGTTTTATTCTATAAAGAGTGATAAGTTTAACTTAAATCTAAAATTCATGCAAATAGCCTATTGTGTACTAAGCGGAGGGACATAACCCACATGCATCTGTGTTAAAAGTGTCCTGGGATCCACTTGACAACAATAACATTTACGTTGAATTAGTTTGTCTACGTCATCTAGAAGGCGGTAGAATCAACAAAACCGGCCGTGTAACTTTTCACTGTTATTGTGACACTCATTGTTGAGATTAATATAAAGTAGCAACAGTTGGTCTAGACTGGCAAACTGTCACAGGCAGGGACTCCGTCATATAACGTCTGGAATATCTGGGTTCTTAGCAACACTTCAATGACAGAATGTGCCACAGGTAGGACCAATTCAATGTTACCTTTCGACTATCAAGCTTGAATATTTTATTTCCACCTTTCAGTAAGGTGGTAATGGCAGTGGTGGGGATTGTGGTAGTTGAAGTGCCAGTAATAGCAATAATTGTAAATTAGACGAGAAATAAAACATTTAGTAAAAGTAATGTAATACTTTTAAAAAATGTAAAAATGTAAAAAGTAAGTTAAATTTGAAGATTAAAGTTAAAGTTGATATTGAAGTTGAAGTTTAAGTTTATGATGAAGTTGAGTTGAAGATGAAGTTAATGTTGAAGTTGAAGTAAAAGTCTTTATGTTTTCCAATACGCCCGATTACCAATCTAATGCTTCAGTTAAACTGAAAGACTGACACTGAAAGTGATACTGAAAGTGAATCTCAAACTTAAACTAAAAGTGATACTGAAATGGAAACGGAAACTAAAATTAATTAATAAAAACACATTCAAATAAATACGACGCTAATATGTGTAAACCCCTACTGAGAGGAAAATATCCAACCCACAATTGTGTACTAAGCGGGGGGAAGCAACCAACAAGCTCCTGTGTTGGAAGTGGTTTGTTTATTATTAGGTAGTAGAGCGCGTCCACCAGGGGGGTCATACAGCATTAGGATTTGCCAATTTTATTTCAAAAAATTATTGTATCAGTAACTTACTTAAATTTTTTTTAATTTACTAGGAAGCTTCGCAATCGCTTTTTCAGGCACGTTTTTAAACGAAAAAAATCAAACAAAGATCAAAAGGTACTACATCACCATAACCTTAATGTCCATTTATAATATGAACGTTGTACCCCCACCCGTTTGGTCAGAATTAGCCCAAATGACACGAAAATATCGCACAAAAAATAAAACAAATTATATTAAAAGCTTTATTTCTATAGATTCTGGCTAACTTTTTCAAATTTTTCTGTCAAAAGGTACTACATCACCATAGCTTTAATGTCCATGTATAATATGAACGTTGTAGCCCCACCCGTTTGGTCAGAATTGGCCAAAATGGCACGAACATATCGCACAACAAATCGTATAAGTACGATAATCATGAGAAATATTTCTTCGATTGAGTTCAGAGATTTCTTAGGTCCCCTCCAATTTTCATCAAGATCGGATATGCCATTTGCCCGGTAGAGAGCGAACAAACAAACAGACCAAAAAAAACACCCGAGCTAAATTTTTTGGGTTCAGTGAAATTGAAGTCTTCGCTTGGCTCATCCAAATATTGCAATGGAACTTAAAAAAGTAATGAGAACACACACATTAAAAACTTAGTAATCATTTTTCTTCATTTATTTATTTATTTATTTATTTATTTATTTATTTATTTATTTATTTAACGTCTATCCTATTCAGTTTTAAAAACTGATTTACAAAAGAGGACAACTAAAGAAATTTAATTACATTGCGATCAGATGAACCAAGTAAATTTGTTTATTATTTTGTTTTCATTATGCATGCCTTCTGTCATTCTGTAAATGATGCTAGGCCATTGCTGGCTATCAAGGATACTATTATACACTTCGTTTGGGCTGGTGATGATCTACAAGAAACAGTGCGACGTATTTTATCTCGCAAACATCAGCTGGTAAGTAGGGTAGTATATTACTTTCCCGTCTGGGCCCGGGGTAGAATTGGCCCAGAGCATGGCTCTGCTTATCGTAAAAGGCGATTCAAGAGAAAAAGTCCACCTCGCAAACATCAGCTAGAAAGAGCGGAGTATCTTACTCTCCGAAACTAGAGGCGAGCTCTGGCAATCGTCGTCGGGGACCTTGCCCCCTTCCCTTGACGACCGCGACGTTGAGAACCCCCTTTCCTCTCCTTACCCGTGGCTGTTTCTGACCAGCATGGGCCCCTCCCCCCCCCCCCCTTAGGCTAGAGTGGTGCATTATGACCTAACGGTTGACGCGTCCTTAATCCAAATAAACCAAAACCGAAACTAGAATGCGAGCTCTGGTAGTCGTTGTCGGGGACCCCCCATATTCTCTGACGACCTTCCCAACGACGACGACCAGGACAAAACGAACGATGACAAAGACGATGACGACCACGACGCGAGAACCCTCCCTTTTCTTTCACCTTAACCCGCGTGTGTATTTCTGACCAGCACCAGCATGGGATTTTCCTCCCTATATCCTCTAGGCAAGAGTGGTGATTTTTGACCTAGCGGTTGTCGCACCCTTAATCCAAACTAAAACTAAATTGGGACGTATGGGACCGGCCTTTTTTCATAATAGGACGACGACAAACGGTTGACGCACCCTGAAACCAAAAAACTATAAACCACTTTCTCTGTTCGCATATACCCAAATATTTTATTTTTTGGGGTTTATTTGGATTAAGGAGGCGTCAACCGTTAGGTCATAATGCACGACTCTAGCCTAGGGACATGGGGTGGAGGGGCCCATGCTGGTCAGAACCAGTCATGGGTAAGGGGAGGAAGGGGGATTTCTCACGTCGTGGTCGTCATTGTCTTTGTCATCGTTCATTGTGTCATTGTTACCGTCGTCTGGGAGGTCTTCAAGGGAAGGGGGAGGTGTCCCCGACGACGATTGCCAGAGCTCGCCTCTGGTTTTGGGGAGTAGCTGATGTTTGCGCGTTGGACCTTTTCTCTTGAATCACCTTTTACGATAAGCAGAACCATGCTCTGGGCCAATTCTACCCCGAGGGGCCGAGCCCAGAGGGAATCGTCTTTAATTTTTCATACATTGACCTGGAGGAAGTAGGCCTACCTCTTCTAAGGGTCATACACCGGCCGTTCCATTTAGCCTGGGGTGTAGCCTATCTGTTCAACAAGGGTCTGTGACCACAAATGTTTGTACTAGGAAAACGCTTAAGTCCCGCCGCGTTGTTGGATGAGCGTAATTGGTGCATTGAGCTGCCATGTGTTATGCGAATTTTCTGTTGTTCTGTGGCAAAATCATTACTAAGTTGAAATTTTTTTCAAATTAAATTAAATTAAATTAAATTAAAAATTAACTTATTTTTTTAATTTTTTTTAATTAATCGTAATTGTTAAAAAAATCGTAAAATTGCGATTTTTATAAGAAATAATTTCTCGATTGCGCTCAAATTTTACACTAATATATTAATTCATGAAATAAAGGTTCTGCGAAAAAATAATTACAATCGGATAAAGCATGTAGGTGTTATAAGTCAAAGAATTGTTTAAAAAAATAAAAAACCTGTAAAATTTCGATTTTTATGATAAATATTTTTTCAATTGCGCTCAAATTTCACAAAAATATCTTAATTCATAAAATAAAGGTTCTGTGCAAAAATCATTAAAATCGGATAAAGCATGTAGGTGTTATAAGTCGAAGAAATTTTTAAAAAATTGAAAAAAATCGTAAAATTGCGATTTTCATGAGAAAAAAATTTCCAATTGCGCTCAAAAACGTGGCAGTTCTAAGTTCAGAGATTTTGAAGGCCTCCATAAAATTTCATCGCAATCGGAGTATCGGTTTAGCCGGAATCGTGTGGACAAACAGACAAAAATACAAAAAAAAAAAGAAAAAAAAAAAAAAACATTCCGGATTTTTTTCTCCAGTGTAGTGAAATGGAATCTTCGCTTCGCTCGCTACGCTCGCTACGCTCATCCAATAAAGATTATACTAGGGAAACGCCAAAGTCGTTGTTAGACGAGTGAGTGAGCAATGTGTTGTGTACCCGCTAACATTACTTTTCTTCCCCCTACCTTTGACCTCCCTAGCCTTTCATTGGTTAAAGTGGCGCATTATGGCCGGACAGTTGACGTGCCATTAAACTTAAAAACTTATAATTACCTAACTTAAATCCAATCAATGTTCACGGGTACTCAACACGTGGCTCTCTCACTCGTCTAACAACGACTTTGGCGTTTCCCTAGTATTACAACAATGTATTAAAACTCAACATATTTGGTAACAATTAAAAAGGATATTAATGCAATTAATGAATAAATCAAATATAAAAAAGCGTGGGGAATGAAAAGAAAAGAATAAAGAAAAGAAAAGAAAAAGAAAAAAGGGGAAGGAAAAAAAAGAATCATTAAAATAGAAAAAAGAAAAAAAAACTGATTTATTAGACGATCCCACTCAAACAAATATGAGGTTTGCCAAAAATCAGGAACAGCAAATCTGGGAGTAATCAATCTTTCGCGGAAGAAACCACCCAACGCGAATCTTCATTCTTGTGTTCAAATCTTGATAACAATTTAGTACAAAAGATCTTGACTCTAATTTTTTTAATTATTAATTTTCTCATTCAAACAGTCTTCAAGGATTGTTTTAGAGGAAGGTAGACGCACATATTTATCCCCAGTCATTGGTCCACTGGTGTGTAAATTAGAAGCCATCGGCCCATCATGAATAAGTCAGTTTTTTTTGTCATAAATTTTCATAAAGTTTGTCAGTCATAAATCTGCATACACCCATGTTTAATTAGGTTGTAGCGATTTGTAGCCCAAATATTTTTCAAGATAGCTGTCAGGTTGACAGGTAAGCATTTTTACCATTAACACCAAATTATTACTAAATTGCCTTATGCAATAACTTCTAATTGTTTCTGTTTGTGCATTCCCATGCTGCACAAGCTAACACCATATCAAAACTATCCAGAAAAATACTTAATCGCATCTTAAACATAATGTAAAGCATAAATTGAAAAGTCAAATCGCCATCTTGAATAGATCAGATTTATGCGTCAATTTGCTACGCTCGCGCCTGTGTTGACGTATTGGAGACTGGGGGTCTAGCCTAGAGGTCTGCACGGGTCTACTTCTAGAAGCCCGGCCCGGCTTAGGCCCGGAATTTCAGGCCCAGGCCCGGCCCAGGCCCGCCATAAGTGAAAATTGGCCCGTTACAGCCCGTTTAGAGGTTAAATTCAAAGTAACAGCATCTGGATTTTTTAGTTTTTTCATGGGATATATGAATGAACGTCACGGTGGGGATGAAAAGTACTATTACGAGAAACAAAACGTTTTGAAATTTTGGTCGAAGAACATTTCTTTGATCGTAATTGCAAATACCAATTTCAAATTACACCATAAAGCCCGAAAAAAGACCGTCTCATTAAGTGAGAAGCAGGCCCGAGCCCGTGCAGACCTCTAACTTGAGCCAACGTGTAGAGGGTAGTGCCTTCTCATACAACGCCAAGATAACGAAGTGAACGGGGTGGGTTTGGAGTGTGTGTGGGGGGGGGGGAGAAAGGGGGGTTGTCGGTATTAGGTGAGTAATGGAGACCCCATAAATCTGCGCGACACGGACGGAAGGGTCCAGAACAGCCCGGAAAGCTCTTAGCCATTTCACTCTACAAATTTTCCACTGACACCGCATACGATTTCATGGATTTATTCCGCACAACTTGGCAAGCGAACGTGGACTGATTGGTTTTTACGTTGAAACGTTCTATGGTGTGTGAAGAAACTAACGAAAATACATAAAACTGGGACCCTAGGTCTATCGATCCATCGGATGTTTTGAATTTAAAGGGGGTTTACACCCCAAAATAAAATTGTCAAAAAGGAGAAAAAATATTAAAATAATTGTACATCTTACAAAATAACACAAATAAAATATTACTCATAAATATCTTAAATAAATAGTTAATTTTAAATTAATTAATTAATTTAAAATTAAGTCATGAGTTGGGGTTTAGGTGAATATTTTAAAGACACTTTAACGTTTTAATGTTCGTTTTGCACAGACAATAAAGCCAAAGCATAATACTAATTTGAAATTACACTATTGAAGTTTTTTATGGCACGTATGATGAAAGGTTTATCTTTTTTGACCAGAATTCCAAAATTTTGACCAACATAAAAACGCTGAAATTTAACTTCATGCGGAAGGTTTTGCATTTGTGGTAAAGCATGACGATTTCTTAGATTGACTCTCTTTCAACAGATCATGGTAAATCCGTTTTACTTATTTGGTAAATATATTTATAATTAAAGCGTTATTAGTAGAACCGTTGAGTGAATAATTAGTCACTCAAAGGTAGAACCACATTGTGTTTTTTTTTAAATTTCAGGATTCTTAGTGAAATCGCCATCGTCATCGTCATATAATAAAAATTAAAATAATGTGTTCGTTCCAGAACACATGTGCATACTGTGCAAATAAAAAAATACTTTAAATTTTAAGGCACACAATTTATCCATCCATCATTGTTGTGTAATTAGATTTATTTAGTTGTCCTTTGTAAATCAGTTTTATAACTAATAGAATAGACGTTAAATAAATAAATACATAAATAAATAAATAAATAAATAAATAAATAAATAAATAAATAAATAAATAAATAAATAAATAAATAAACAAATAAATAAATAAAACCCCTACATGATTTTTTAATTCTATATTATCAATTCCACCTAAGAGGGTGATTCTCAAAGAACAAAATCCAGAAATTTATGATTAGAATTTTCTACGGTGATTCTTTGGAAACGTTGACGATTCACACTTTCACGCTTACTTTCTATATTTCATTTTCATAAGTGTTGACATCAATATAATTATTTATAGCAGTAGTTTAGTTGTTTATAGTTTCATGCATTACAAGTAAGTAACCCTCGGTGGTCTTGTGATGCCGCGAGCTGGGCCGACCTACGCGGTCGAGCTACTGGCCCTGGAGGCTCGGGATCGATCCTAGGCCGGTCCTCATTCATCTGCTTCGCGCCCACTACTAGTCGGGCGCGCACGTGTCAACACGCCAGATATATTGCATACTGATGAGTGATGCACTGGCGACTATTACCATGCTAGTTGTCAATCATTTCTCCGTTTATTGTATCCATTATAATGTGTGGGATGACAGGGGTCACAGCACAAAATAAACTTGGAACATTATTACAGTAAAACACGTAATTAAAAAAGTATAGTACTACAGTCTATTTTCACTAACGAGTGGTATGTATAAATTGTTATATAGGACTTAGGGAACTGGCAAATAAAGAATAGAACAACATTTGGATTACATTGGCTGAATAGTCAATAGTCGTCGAAATAAATAATATTGCGTTCTTGATTAATTAAATTTAAGAACAGTGAAAAATTTGGATGAGCGAAGCGAAGACTTCAATTTCACTGACCCCTCAAACAATTTAGCTCCAATGTTTTTTTGTTTGTTTGTTTTTCTGTCTGTTTGTTCGCACGCTACCGGGCAAACGGCATATGCGATTTTGATGAAAATTGGAGCGGACCTTCAAAATCTCTGAACTTGGACAGCTGCCACGTTTTTGGGTACAATCGACGAAATATTCCTCATGAATATCGTACTTTTACGATTTTTTCCGGTTTTTAGTGCGATAATTTCGTGACATTTGGACTGATTCTGACCAAACGGGTGGGGCTAGAACGTTCATATTTCACATGGACATTAAGGTAATGGTGATACGTATTGCTTTATGAAAGAAATAGTTGAAAAAATTATCCAGAAACCATATGAATAAAGGTTTTAAATTAAGTTTTTTGAGGTATTTAATAACAATTAACAAGTAACAATAGAAACTTGACAACAATCACCTACAATGCGTTCAAAAAGCACTTGATAAGTTAAGAGATCCCACGCAAACTAAAAACTTACAAAAAAGCTCATCCATCAACGCGACTAAAAAAGCGTTTGCGAAGCTTCCTAGTTATATAAAATAAAATGGTAACTGACATTTTCTACATTATCGAAAACTAATAGTGAACTAGAACTTTATGATGAGGTTTACACCGATTTGTTGGGTGCACAAGCACTGCAGGGCGCAAATACTCTAGTACACGTTCACCAATCACTCAGTTCGGAAGTCACTTCTGCGATTGAGAGGTACAAAAAACTCTGAAGAAATTAAAACTTTACTCTGAGTAGTATAGTTAACCCATTGTTTGACGCAGTGAGTCAAGCACACACTTTAAGGTTTTACGACAGTTACGGTTGGAAGTCCACGTTTTTAGTATTCAAAATAGGAGTATGAGAATGAAACCGAAACGTGTAATAGTACACACCAATATTAAGAACACGGTTAATCATTTGCAAATGTTAATAGTTTAAAGACGAAATTAATTATATTCAAAACTGACCAATCGTGTCTGTTTATAAATAAAATATAGGAACTCGAGGAATAATATCAAAATGTTTGTATGAAAACTAAACATTTTCACGTTAGGTATATTACACTAAAATTAGAACCATGCACAGATTTTATTAAGATACTAAAAATAAATAAAATATAGTATTTATTGGAATTAAAGTCACGTGAATTATAAAACTACTAATTTACATTACCATTGTTAAGCGAGCGAAGCGAGCGTTTCCATTTGACTCTGCCGGAAAAAATAGTCACTGTTTTTTTTTTTTTTTTTGTTTGTTTGTTTGTTTTTTTTTGTTTGTATGTCTCGCGATAACGTTCGAACGGAGGCTCGGATCGAGTTGAAATTTTCACCATCCGCAAGCTTTGTTCTCGATTGAATGCCATTAGTTTTGTGGCAAAATCGTTCAAAAAGTTAAAAAGTTACATTAAAGTTAATCGAAAGTTTTTTTTTCAAACTTCACGGCGACAAAATCTGAGATGGCCAAATCATTTAGAATGTCCGTCCGGTCACGAATATGTTAATTTTATTTTGATCCGATAAGTAGTGTAGATGGAAATTACACTATAACAAAGTACGGTTACCATGGCAACGGAAAGTCTTGCAGCTTTTTTTGGCTCATGATAGCGGTCGAACGGAGGCTCGGATCGAGTTGAAATTTTCACCATCCGCAAGCTTTGTTGTTCTCGATTGAATGCCATTAGTTTTGTGGCAAAATCGTTCAAAAAGTTAAAAAGTTACATTAAAGTTAATCGAAAGTTTTTTTTCAAACTCAACGGCGACAAAATCTGAGATAGCCAAATCATTTAGAATGTCCGTCCGGTCACGAATATGTTAATTTTATTTTGATCCGATAAGTAGTGTAGATGGAAATTACATTATAACAAAAGTAACGTTGCCATGGCAACGAAAAGACGCGCGAAGTTTCTAATGCACTGCCACCTAGAAGTAATCAAAATACTTTCGAGGAAGCAGTCTATTAATTGTCAACAAAGAGTTTAAAAAGTTTTCCAAGGAGTCAAGGTCCTCTAGATGGCGGTGGATTTTAAAGTAAAGATTTAAACACGGGTTTACCCAAATACCTTGGCAATAATAAATAATAGTGGAAACGCGAACGTCGTAAATTTTAAAATTTAAAAAAATGTGCAATGTGGGTCTAGCTATAGCACGTGCTCGCTTATCAACGCGTCCAACTGAGCGTTTCCTAGTAACAATTAAATTGTAATATTTATCAACATTACCATAAAAAGTACGTTATTTGTCCTCATACGTAATTATTAAATTATATCAAGAAATTTATTAGTTCAATCAAGAAACAGGGTGTGATGATAAACAACCCAGAATTGTCGCTATACTAAACGACGTTTATTAAATATATACATACGTATTCACTGACTGCTAGCCAGCTCCTCCTACGGTAGGCTCAAGATATTGCACAGTCGTTTCATTACCTTCATTAGGTCTTTTCGTGTCTTGAATAGCTGACAGATTGCCACGGCTGTTGTCAGTAGTATGCTCACTTCACACCAATCTATAGCAGACAGATTGCGCGTCTCCCATGCAAATCCGGTCTAGTCTTCATGCGTAGGGCCCTTGATAGGATCATTAAAGAAGAGTTTATTTTTATTAAATATGTTCTCTAAATTATAATTTCTTCCGAATTTTCAAAAAATTTCTACAATTTGCATGGATGTTTTTGGATACTTTTTATCGGATTGACTTAAAGAAAGAAACTTTTGATCTTCAAAAGATGGAAATAAATAAAATGAATTAAACAATAGTTAAATCACAGCTACAAGGAATGATGTCACTTACATTCATACACACATATTTGTCAATAGTGTTCTTGCCATTATTATGCCTTGTTTGACTTTTTGTTTTAGTTTATTTCATAAATATGTTTATTCAAATAATAGGGAGTCATACATGATGTATGTAGGTACATTGCCATTTGTTTCGGTTTTCTTACAATGTAAATTGTATGACATAGAAAAAATGGCTAGTTTTGTTATGTTTGTATTTCCAAGTGTCTTCGTATCTCACCCGAGATTAGTTGTCTACGGAACAAGTGCAAATAATTGCGTACTTAGGGCTTACCATCATCACTAATTGTTCATCGACTTAATGCGGTATTACACCATAACAAGTGATAAATCAGTGAAGTGTATGTTGAGATGAGGTCAAAAGGTTTTATGATTCTGATAAAACATTGATGGAAAGCGTGAGTATAGAGAAACAGTAGGAGCAAGCGTTGATTGCTCATAAAGTATGATTTATGTGACCAGATAAGCGTATTTGGTGCTTAAACTACTCACAAGTAAAACAGAGGTTTAAATGTGATACAACTATTACAATCCAGTTTACAATATATAAATATATATGTTATATGTTTTTATCCACATGTATTAATTTACAATTTGCATTGATTTACGCCGCAGGAAGTTCATAATATACTGATAGCTGCGATGTTTGATCAGTCTGAATTCACGGTAAATTTGAACATCAGTTATCATTTTCAAATAGAAATCCAATTTCAATCCGAACTCCAGCAAATAGTGTGCACTCCCCCTTTAAAATGGACGCAGTTCGGCTTATTCCATGCAATTACGGTGTAAATTGAGTTTTGAAACCACATTGTTCTCGCGCCGTTGCTGTCAGAACCAATGACTGACAGTCAAGCGCTACATGGTTGCCGTAACTTGCTAAACAGCCGATGAAAATAATTACAAGTGTGAAAAAAAATTCAAATCAATTCTAACTGTCAATTATCTCACAATTTTACAAGAATTTTAGAACGTTATAACACATCGTGTGTTTTTATCGTGCTACTATATATTTGACGATTCCGCCGTTAGCTGTTTTCAACATGCGCGTGGTTTGGTTGTAAAAGTTTTATAAGCTAAACAAGTATTGTACTACCGATTCTGTAGAGTAGCACATTAACTTTTACGAGTTTTTTATTGCCAACTTGGCATACTTATTTGATATGGAACTAAATTACAGTTGGTCGTGAGTCTTACCGTCAAAAGTATATTTTAAATCTTTTCCGCTTGAAATAAATCACCGAAAAAGGATAGTTGAACTAAAGATAATTACGTTTAAGATGAGAAATACACAATTAACATATTCGAGATATCCAGTTGAAACAACGTATATCCTACAAATAATAATGTATTTTGTTTTGTTTGTCGTACCTTCATTAACACTATCAATGCATAATGCAATCCACCTAGGGTTATTTTCCAAACGATCGTCACATTTTGGAACGTTTTTTCTCTTTGTTTTTTTTACAACTGAATAAGATCGATGATAAAACTTAAATGTATAAAAATAAATAGATATACTTTGTTAGATTGGAAATTGTTGGTATGTTTTTAAATTAAAATATTATTAAAAAAATAGTTAAATTAAACATGTAACATTCAATGCTTTTACGTTATGACTGAGAAGTTGTTGTTGTAGTCAACTTTTGGTCATTCCCTTCACAACTGCCCTATCTAAAAAAATAATATACACCTGAAAAGGAGGTTTGCCACAAGGAGTATATCAATTAAAATCTTATACTCCAATCTTATGCCTTAACATGATATCGTGACCGGAGATAGTATTTTATCACCAGATATGGATTTATAATTTGAGTTTTATAATGTTATAATACTAGGAAAACGCTAAAGTCCCGCCGCGTTGATGGATGAGCGTTTTTTTTTGCGTTTTGTGCGTTTGTTTGCACTTTTCCTTTGCAAGTGCTTTTTGAATGCATTGTGGAGGTGATTGTTGTCAAGTTTCTATTGTTATTTGTTAATTGGTATTATAAACTTCAAAAAACTCATATTAAAACCTTTATTTCTGTAGATTCTGACTAATTTTTTCAACTTTTTCTTTCAAAAGGTACTACATCACCATAACCTTAATGTCCATGTGAAATCTGAACGTTGTAGCCCTACCCGTTTGGTCAGAATCGGCCCAAATGTGACGAAATATCGCACTAAAAATTGAAAAACTTATATTAAAACCTTTATTTCTATAGATTCTAGCTAACTTTTTCAACTTTTTTTTTCAAAAGGTACTACATCACCATAATCTTAATGTCCATGTGAAATATGAACTGTTCTAGCCCCACCAGTTTGGTCAGAATCGGCCCAAATGTCACGAAAATATCGCACTAAAAATCGAAAAAAATCGTAAAAGTACGATATTTATGAGAAATATTTCTTCGATTGTACCCAAAAACAATACACCTCTAAGTTCAGAGAAAACGAAGGTCCGGTCAAATTTTCATCAAGATCGCGTATGCGTTTGCCCGGAATCGAGCGAACAAACAGACGGAAAAAAAAAAAAAAAAAAAAAAAAGAAACCCGAGCTAAATTTTTTGGGGGGTCAGTGAAATTGAAGTCTTCGCTTCCGCTCGCTACGCTCGCTCGCTCATCCAATGATAATTGGATGAGCAAAGCGAAGACTTTCAGTCTGTTTGTTCACTCTCTACAGGGCAAACGGAAAATTCGATCTAGATGAAAATTGGAGGGGACCTTCGAAATCTCTCAACTTAGACCTGCCACGTTTTTGGGTACAATCGAAGAAATATTTCTCATGAATATCATACTTTTACGATTTGTTTCGAATTTTTGTGCGATATTTTCGTGACATTTGGGCCGATTCTGACCAAACGGGTGGGGTTACAACGTTCATATTTTACATGTACATTAAGGTTATGGTGATGTATTGATTTTAGAAAGAAATAGTTGAAAAAGTTAGCTAGAATTGCTAGAATAAAGGTTTTAATATGAGTTTTTTTAGGTTTATAATAACAATTAACAAGTAACAATAGAAACTTGACAACAATCACCTACAATGTATTCAAAAAGCACTTGCAAAGGAAAATAAGTGGCCCTACGCAGACTAAAAACTTACAAAAAAAGCTCATCCATCAACGCGACTAAAAGCGTTTGCGAAGCTTCCTATTAATTTGATCTGATGTATGTATTATACATTTCTTCCAGCCACTGACACAACTGTTTCTATCTCTGAATATGATTTAATAGTGGCCGATCTGTACGGCCAGACTTTGTTGTTGGACAGTTTTGTAACCTGATTATATCAGTCACCAACGAACTCGCCCATTTATAGCTGAATTCGATATTGAAAACTTATAAGGACAGCTGTCGTGCCCTAAAAAGTAATATTACCACAATCGCTTAAAACCGTTCAACTTTACACGTATTCCCATCACAACTTGTGGTTATTGAAAGCGTCTACAACTAACGTTGAACTACTGAATTATTTTTTATTGTTTAGCTGCATTTGAGTGTGGATAAGCCATCAACCCCAGGAAGTATAGGTTAGACCGTTGACCGCAATTGCCGTAACTCTGACCACATGTCTGACAATGTAACGCAACTGTTGGTGACAGTACGGAAGTTCAATTTGTGTCGAGGAGGGAAACTATATAGCAGGTTACATAAATTAAATATTTTTCAAACATTAAATTAAGGTGACTTTTATTTTCTATTTTTTATAAGTTCTGCAACCGGAAAATATGCAGCAGGTTGTTAGGGTATAATATGTTAAACTAAATCACAGGACATTTCACTGTTATATCATTTATCAAACTAATCATCTAGGAACTTCTCGTTATCATTGGTCGGAAAACACTACCGTAAAGGTGTAATTTGTATTTGGAAATAAATCAAGAAAAACAAAATCCATTTAAGCCGGATATCCAAGTACTGTTCCATTCTATTCCAATCTGTATAATGCACCAACAATAAGTTTTGTTTGTTTTTAATAATTAAAATATCATATTATTTGTAACGAAATACTATCAACTATAATTCAAATCAAAGGGAGAATATCACTCCACTTCGAAGTTCTAAACCTTGCAATTATACTTCATTTCTGTGTGTGTGCCTTGAAGGTTGATTTTTACCCATTCAAGTTTTAATATTGTATGTATACACATTAATTTTTAGTATGGAATTTCATGAACTGATTTTTACTGGGAAGAATAGGGATATAATACTATCTATCATTGTTCTTTTGAACGTTTGAATAAATAACTGACCTTGTTGTCAAATATTAAAGCGAACATGGTATGTAAGTACTTTGAAAAATATCTGGAGCGCAAATTAAAGGTTTCAATAGTAGATATTTTAGATTATATTTAACTTAGAAGTTTTACATTTACTCCTTGACGCACATTACTGTAAAACTAGCTATGACGTAATTGAGAAATAAAATTGTTTATGAATGAATCTACTACTTCCTTCTACAACGCGCTGTGAAAATGTGCTTCTGTTCTGTTATCAAATCCTCCTAAATAATATAATTTATTGTTAAAATTTCTTCTAAATTGGAGGGTTGAACCATTTCGGGTAGAGGTTTTTGACATTTCGGGGGTTCGGGTACTAAACTGCTTTGAGTTTTTAGGTCGGATCGCCTAGGGCGAAGACGGCCGTTATAATATTGCATGTTAAAAATTACTTTAAGTTTTATTTTTGACGATTCTTTCACTATATTTTTATACAGACTCATTTTCCATTGTCTGAATTTTTATTGTATGGCATTTTGTATAATATGCTATAAATTAAATATTGTTTGGACCGGCACCTCCACCATCCCCTCAACGAAAATCAGATAGGCCTATCGGATCGGCCACCAAATACCCGACCCGACCCGAAATTTCGGATACCCGAACACCACTTAATTTTATTACAATGGTGTAAATGTGTTTTTTCACATTTTAATTGCTGAAATAGGAAAATGACTAATAAATAATTAGCCCATAAAAAACAACTTAAACTTTAAATCTGTTCCGTAAGTTAAATCAGTAAAAAACTGTTACATGTTAAATCTCCGTGAGATTGACTGAAAAACAACACATTTCTCATTCCACACTATGTTTTTCGCGCCAAAATTATAAGCCAAAACATGGAAATAAATAATGTTTTCGACGTCATAACGTTGTCTTGAATAAATACTAAATTATTTATTTAGTAAACTAGAACGGAAAACAAAAAATTGATAGAATTCCCTATTGCCTTAGTATGTGCATTTAATTTAATTTATATGCCTAGGTTACTACCATAACGTTAAATTATAGTTATGTTATGTATTTACACTGGTTTAAATTTAAATTGCTATATCGGTAATATGTGTACCGTGTACATGTCAACTGAACAGGAAAAAAACATGAACTCGATATTGGTTTACATTGGTTTGAGGCATATGCAAATGTAATAAGCTAAATGCATACACTCCCGTGGAAGTGGAGCGGGTAAATAATAACGCGACCCTCATAGGAAATTGATGACGGATTGATTACACTTAGCTGTACTTCCGCTATTACCGGTATGAGTATAAATTAATGTTCCGTATTTTCGCTTTGCATGTCAGCACAAATATCTCATTAATAGTGGAAATTATCAATTATTACAAAGCAGTAAGACTAGATATAAATATTAACAATAGATTAGTTTTTACAGTTTAGAATCTGATTTACAAACAATGGTACAATAATTTCGTTCTTGTACATGTAAATGAGCAATATTTGTACGTTATTGTGCTAGGAAAATAATGGAGTTTATTTTGTAAGGCCTCTGAATTAATTTTGCATTATACATACATTATACATTTTCAAAATACACATAAAGTGGGGTGAATTTCGAATTGCGTAGTAGAAATCGATAGAAATATTTCCACGTACACGGAAAATAAAATTTAAATCCATCATTAAAACATAAAAAAATTACAAAGTAATGTATTGATGTTCAAGAAAAATAAGCAGTAGTTTATAAAAAACATTAGTTGTTTATCAGACCCTTGAGATACATTTGTCTTGTTCCATTGACAAGTACCTTATGGGTTTGATTGCCTCGACTGCATATAATAAAACAGTTGGGTGATCAAAGGATTTCTAGAAACGTTTCTTCCCAGTAATAACGAGGTAGTTTCGTCTGATACGACAGGTGGAAGTCAAACATCAAAGAGTTCTATCTCATTCCGTTATCTTTTGAGTTCTGAGGAGAATTGTAGAAATGAAGAAGTACTCGAGTGTCTTTGTCATATAAGCTACCGTCATAAACAAACGAACAACAGAGAAATGATTGCGCACATAAGAATGTATCGATTCTGTACTCAAAGGAGACTATCATATTGTTATGTTGGCCTAGTTAATGTTAAGAAAATGCTACAAGTCGTTCAAAACACGTGCATCGGAATGATTGGGAACATACTTAGATATACACGTATATACCAGATCCACAATATGTTCAAACACAATGTTCGAATTCGTGTTTAATCTAATAGACAAATTCTACCACAGCTGCGGGAAAAATAACACCACTTACATTCTGATTCATGGTCTAGGATAATATCTATTACTAATAACATTTAACAGATGTAAGCATAAACTCCATCTAAGCGACGTTGAGGTGAATACTGTGTGTTGAGTGATTTTGGTGCGTGCATGGTTTCTTTAAAAATTATTCACTTTTGGACGGTTTTAGGGACATTGCATCGCGTTAATGAAAGAATAATAACACACATACCAGTATTATTGCGTGTTAGACGTTTTGCACCCAGCTGTTCGGTCTGTGGACCGCATTGTCTAAAGACTGACGTAATGCCTAAATGGGTTGCTCGTGGGGGTATATTTACTAACTCCTGCGACAATACTGCCCTACTTAACAAGAAGGCCTTAACTACACACTTTTTTTTAGATCACTGTTTTTTATATTGTTGTGGTCACATTTGATGAATAACAGCGCTAACTAAAAAACAGTGTAGTTAAGGCCTTCGTTGTAAATTGAATAACTGACGCTCAGCGCGGTAGTCTTGATATATTTGCGTGCCAGCTTAAATGTTAGCCCTGTGCTGTGGTTCTATTTAATAAGTTGTCACATGTGTTATTTATTGTATTTACAGAGTTGTCGCACAAGTAAGTAGTTAGTTAGATTGAGCTCTCGTTTTCATCCTACATGGCTTGTTTTGTGTGTATTATCATCTTCCACAGGAAGCACGCATGTGATGAAAATGGGAGCTCAAACAAGAAGCAATCCAGGCATCACGTCAGTCTTCAGACAATGCGGAACACAGACGTTACGAAACGTCAAGTGCGGATCAACATAGGTAACGGTGTTATTTCACTCGATCTCATAAACGCGAGTCAATGTATCTTAAATATTATTACTTTGCCGCTTCGCGAACGCTTATTTTAGTCGCGTTTATGGATGAGCTTTTTCAAGTTTTTAGTATGCATGGGATCTCTTTACTTATTCAAGTTCCATTGCAAAATCATTTTTGTTAAATTAGGATAATTTTTATAAAGTAGTACTACTTGCTATGGTAATTAGAATGTAAAATATCTGGAGGCTCGAACACTTGCTTTTTGTACGCATTGTAGGTGATTGTTGTCAAACTTCTATTGTTACTTGTTAATTGTTATTACATACCTAAAAAAACATATTAAAACCCTTATTCTATGGATTCTGGCTAACTTTTTCAACTTTTTCTTTCAAAAGGCAATACATCACCATAACCTTAATGTCCATGTAATTAATATGAACGTTGTAGCCCTACCTGTTTAGTCAGAATCGGCCCAAATATCGTAAAAGTACGATATTCATGAAAAATATTTCTTCGATTATACCTAAAAAGTGGCAGGTCTAAGTTTAGAGATTTCGAAGATCCTCTCCAATTTTCATTGAGATCGCATATGCCGTTTGACCGGTAGAGCGCAAACAACAAACAGACAAAAAAAAATCAAAACAAACAAACAAAAAAACACGCGAGCAAAATTTTTTGTGGGTTCAGTGAAATTGAAGTCTTCGTTTCGCTCATTCAATAACGGGCATCGAAAGCCTTAAATAACCATTATTCAATTTCGTGTTATGAAAATTAAATCCGTATTAAATGCTCTATCTCACCACCGCAGACAAAATGGGCGAATCCGGTGCCTAATTGTTAGTTTGTTGTATTTTCTTGCGAACGTGATGTAATAACTGTTTGAAGACTCAGATCAAAACGTGCTGTTTCAATCATCGGGGAGCCTTCAGTTATTTTCTTTCTAAAGCAGACACGCTTGAAAAACATTGAATACACGTTTTATAAGAGAGAGAAAACATTAGTCTTTCGATTTACTATTTCTGACTGTCATCATAGAACTGAACAGGGAAAAAAAAACAAAAAAACATTACAAGCTATGTTCAAGAAAAAATAACTGTGAGTATATTGTAGTGCTTACAAAAACATTCTTCTTGTTTACATTATTAATTATTAGGGTGCAAAGCTTATTTCCCACGATGCACCACTTTTCTGTCTGTCTGTCTGTCTTTCTGTCTGTCTGTCTGTCTGTCTGTCTGTCTGTCTGTCTGTCTGTCTGTTTGTTTGTTTGTCTGTCTGTCTGTCTGTCTGTATGTATGTCTGTCTGTCTGTCTTTCTGTTAGTTTTGTGCGCGTGTCTCGTCGTACGTTTAAAATCAAACATTACCTCAGATTGGCATTTGTTTTTTTACATTTCCCTTGAGATGACCCAGAATGTTTTGTCGACACTTGGGGTTGTTGAGATGGTGCTAGCCTGACTCAACTATGTGATATTTATTCACATGGCAACAACACCAAAATATATCATTCTAGTTAACATTTTATTTGTGCCTTCTTATCCCTAGTTGCTTCGCTTCTTATTTAAGAAAGCGATAACTCCTACATAAGCATCACTTTCTGTCCGTCTGTCTACCTGTGACTGTTTGACGTCTCACGATAGAAACCGAACACGATGTCCGATTGGCATGCGTTTTTTTGGCATTGCCCTTCAACAAGTATAATACATCATGCTTTTGGGAACCCTGGGGATATGGGAGGAGTAAGTTGCCCCCCAGAATGTTTGAAAACTAAGGACCCGGCACCTCCACCAAAACCATACAAAATACGAAATCAACGTACGAACATTTTCTAAAGTAAGGAAACCCGGCACCTCCACCAATACCATACTGAATACAAGATTAACGTACGAACATTTTCTAAGAGTAAGGAAACCCGGCACCTCCACCAATAACATACTGAATACGAGAACAAGCTACGAACATATTTTAATGGTAAGATAACCCTGCACCTCCACCAATATATCGAAGGATGTCGAATTATTTTATTTTCGTATTCTTCTTCTACGATCAGTTGATCAAGTAGCTTCGCTCCCTCTCTTGGCTACTCCCGTACTCGTGAATGTTGGTAAACAAGGAATATAACACTAGATGATTTGAAATATATTGTCCTAGATATGCCCAAGGATTGTTTGTTATGCTTTCTGCTAGCCCTAGTAAAAATATTTGGTTGCCAAATGGTTGCCAAGTGGTCACCAACAGGTCACCAACAGGTCACCAACTAGTTCACCAAGTGATCGCCAAGTGATCACCAACAGCAGCCAAATGGTCGCCAACAGGTCGTTTTTGTGTCAAAATACTGCATTGCAGAGTTGGTGACCCGTTGGCTGCCTTTTGGTGAACGTTTGGCTGTCATATATTTCTTTTGAAATTTCGGTGGCGACCCTTGGTAATCACTTGGTAACCTGTTGGCGATCAAAAATAAGCCTTGGTGATCTGTTGGTGACCGCTTGGCGACCGTTTGGCATACAAATATTTCTACCAGGGAGGCTTGCATTCTCCGAAGTTGTAAAGATTGGAACCCACGACCGGCGGAACCACCCTCGTGTCTCAGCATTGAGCCACTTCTATTGGATATAAACCAACTTTCTTAAGTACAAAAAACAAATCTCGTTCAACTCTTTGAAAACTGCTTTCCTTACTTGCTCCTACTTTTTGCGTAGACTGTCCCAAAACCCACAAAAACAACGATCGAGTCAGATCTGTGAAGGTCCCCTGACTGCTTGAATATTACTCGGCGATATTGGCCAAGCTGCAAGTCAGCTAGCTGCCTTTCAAGTCTGTGCTGGCTTACGTATAGACGACGTGCTCTGCATGGCCTAGCGCCACCCCTCGTTATAGGTATTGAGACCCGCGCGCAACCTTTACTTTCCCTACTTTAGTACACACTACAGAATTAAATGAACAAATGGGTACATACTTAAGTTAACAATGGAATTTTAAGCAATTTCGTTGTCACAATTCATTCCTAGGTACTTTATAGTACAGGCTCATTATTTCGCACTTTGTATTTACAAAACAGTGTTTTGCTTCGCCTAGAATAAATTAAAACAAGTAACAAATAAAATTAAGCAACCTGAGTAACAAGTTTAAGCTTTCGCTTCCATTTCCAACAAGTCCCTGCCTGCGTTGTTAGCTTCTTCATAGCAATAATGTCATTTCTTGGGCTGTGCAAATAGTAGGGCCTATTTGAACGAGTAAGGTTGTGTGTTATTCTGTCATGTATTTTTTCAATTTGTATTTATATACGCCTACATATGTTTACATTGTACATGTATTTCGTACATCTACACATTTTTAATGTGTGGGCATACTTATTAACGAAGTCGAAATAAATAAATTCATACTAATTGAAGTACACAGTTTTGTGTCCATGTTTCCATACATAGAACTGCAGTGAATCATAATAATTTGACTGAGACGCAACTCTGAAACATGCTGAACAATAGGTCGCGAGTTCGAACTCAACAACACTGTTTGGGAAATAGTTACTTTCCTAAAACATTACGGCATTAGTTTACACCATCAATTTAAAACAATACACACACACTCATTTATTTATTGTTATTGTGTTATTAATTTGTAATGTTTAAATATAAAAACAAGTTGTATTTTTTGGGACGAGAGAAATACGTGTCATCCAATAGTTGCCAATTGACATATTTTAACAATTGTAAACAGGAACGAGTAAGGAGTACCCGAAAAGGGAGGGGACGTGTGATCCTACGTTCAACCTCTATTGGCGGAGGTGCCGAGTTTATAGAACTTCCACTTTTCTTAGGGTCAAGCAACGCCCCTGACTCCAAGTGACCACAACAAATTCTGTATACTCCTTGTTGAAACGCAATGTAAACTTAAAAGCATGCCAATTGGATGTTATGTTTGGTTTTTATCGTAAAATTTAACTAATGTGTAGACGGACATAAGGAAAGAAAGGAGATGCATAAAAGGGAGGTTCGCTTCCTAAATTATCCATTTAAATATATTTATTGTTATAAGGTTGGCTGCCACCAAGTGTGTTTGGATCTTTGCTCTTTTCTGCCATCTTCGTGACACATTTAATTAGTGAATATGTTGCGTAACAAATAATCATACAAAATACATAAAAAAAATTAGAAAAATAGAATAAAATGTATTGATTTGACAACATTTGACAGTTACAACAATGCGATTTTATATCGGAAACGTTTGAACCCTGTGAAATAAGAATATAAAAAATCAAAATTATTCCTCATCATTTTGGGCTAAACTGTAATTTAGTCTCGGATGGATCGAGACTTCATCCGTCTTAGAAGTCAAAATGCGAGGAGATCTTTTCATAAGTTGTCACAAAGTTTGAAAACGTGGGGGGTTGAAGAGTGCAGAGGTGAATCAGGGACCCAAGCGAATACGATCAATATCAACTTATGTCAACTAATCTCAGCCTTGGAACAATTAAGCTTGAATTATGTCTCTCTTCTGTCGCCGTCACTTGGCCACCTTCTTCGTTACGACTGGAATAATTGCTAATTGCAGAGATTGCCGAACGCATCACTACCTCGATAAATGAAAAGCTTCCACTAATGAAGTAAGAAAGCAAATGTGTGATAAAACTATTTCACCAAAGGATTCAACGAACCCTGCTTCACTGATTACATCGCAATTTTGTCGCCAGAGTTAATTAAAACTTGGGTGTGAAGACTTGTTTTTAAGTCTCATAGTAAAGGACGGCAATCTTTACAACTAGCAACATTACTTTGTCTGGATGTTTGAAAAATATTTAATTATCGTAACAGAATAATAGCTAATTATAAATTTAAAAAAGTTTTGTATTGAAGATTTGAAATGTTGTTAATATTTTACGTGTTTTTTGCTAAAATTGTGTTAATCATTTTCAAAACTAAGCGTTTATATTGTAGCTGTTTGTTGTTGTTTATGGATAATAAAAAAATGTTTAAATTGTTTTTGTGCCTGTTTCTGTGTGTTTGGAATGTGACACTTGAATTGTCACTTGTGAGTCTTGCAAAATTGCTAAAATTACAATTATTTGCATCATCATAATTGTGTTGATTTTTTAAACATTTCTTGACCAGTTAACAGTTGAAGTTTTCTTCACGTCTATTCTGGTTGTAATCAGAGCATATCCCAATGAAGTACGGCAAAAGGGAACTTAGGACTACACCCGTAAGTTTCATCTGATGAACACTTTCCGAAGTTCCCACTTCACAATTATCAATTATCTTCGTCTTCGTCTTCGTCTTCGTCTTCGTCTTCGTCTTCGTCTCCGTCTCCGTCTCCGTCTCCGTCTCCGTCTCCGTCTCCGTCTCCGTCTCCGTCTCCGTCTCCGTCTCCGTCTCCGTCTCCGTCTCCGTCTCCGTCTCCGTCTCCGTCTCCGTCTTCGTCCCACACTAAGAGCTCTACATTATGCGTTCCCGGCAACGTTGCGCACCACACCATTAACCCCACATCATTAGCCCCACATCTTAGTCCTAATCCAAATATCAATACTTAAGTTGCAAACTAGCACCGCTTCAATCGCAAATTAAGACATCCATGAGGTTGAAGTACAGCTGCTGACAACATGGACTGAATCTCAATCCGCTCAAGTTTGGAATCTAAGTTATCCAGCAAATATGGCACGAATATAGCAGCGTCTTGCATAATTATGGGAACCATTATGACAACACAAGAAAGATTACATTGACACTCGAACAATACACACTATACTTGTTGGTTCGAGTTAACGTATGGCAATGTTGACGAAATCGTCATTGTGTGTGTTCGTTATTTAAAATGAAGATAAAATGTTGAGCGTGCCACATTGTCGTATATATAAGCCCCCCTCGAATTCAGTGCACTGTCTTGGACTTTCTAGAAATCAGACGTACGTCTAGAGACGGACTCATATCTCATTATTGAAAACACTACTAATACTAGGAAAACGCTAAAGTCCCGTCGCGTTGTTGAGCGAGCACCGGTATGTGCAACAACGACCCAAGTACGACATTCCCATAATGTTACATACCAATAAGTCTTTAAGGTCTTGACCGATTTAGCTGAAAATTTGTAAAATAGGAGAGAATGTTGTACTTATTGACCCTGCAAAATTTCATAACGATCGGAACATTTTTATTTTTTTATTTTTATTTTTATTTTTTATAACCAACGATCGGATTTTGTTCAAAAACTATACAGCAACCCGCCTAGGTGGTATGTACATGTGTGAAAATTTTCAGGTCGATCAGAGAAACGTTGCGACCTGTATCGAAGCAGTAACAGAGAAAAAAAAACAGACATTCGAGCCATAAGAGTCAAGTGGAGACGCTCGCTACGCTCGCTCAATTACAGTGTGTTTACTTTTGTTGCATTATGTGAGAAGGTTTAAGAGAGAAAATTCTCCGATATTTCGTAGACACACATATATCGGTAAACAGCAATAGTGACCATGAAGAAAAACAACCCCTATAAGTCAGTGGCATTCGTCTCACGGAACCAGACAAAACAAAACTTGCCCCGACTGACATTTTAAATCCACACACACACACACACACACACACACACAACACTCACACTGTTTGTTTTGGGTACAACATTAGATCTGTAGATTCTCACATGCAATCCGAGACACGCCAAACTAATAACTTTAGAACAAAAAGGAAAACAGTTTTCTGATGAAATTGCATACGTAGATCACGATTATCATAATGGTTTTTTGATTGGACGCTGTTGTGTGAGTCGATTTTCACCATCAGTTCGAGATCAGTGAATTTTCCAATACTAAGCGAGATCAGGTAACTACACACCGTTAATTAGAGATCTTCACACATAACGGTAATTTCGTAATAAACGCACATTAGGAGATCGTAACACACGGCCGTTATAGCACGTCTCGTGCGTTATTAGAGATCACTTCACACATATAACCGTCATTTCATATTGACGACACATCACGAGATCACTCGTCATTTTACGCGTTATTTACATTTTCGGTGCTTATCCAATCTAGTTCTTCGTTTGTAAGCCAATCACCGAAGTATAAATCGGGTTTGGTAATAAACAGACTGTTTTGACTTTAGCCTACAAAAAATTATTGTCGATTCGATATAGAAACATTTGCCAGTAAATCGGCCATTAATCGATAATCGTTTATTCATTTCTACTTTTAACAATATATTCAATATGCCAGTAGATCGGCCAAAAATCGATAATCGTTCATTCATTTACATGTACTTCTCCTTAAAATGTCAGTAGCAGTGCAATTCACTTGGAACCAATCGATATGTATTGTTATTTCCCCAAGTCAATACCAAGGAAGGCTAATTAAGGCTTTTATTTAAAATTATGTTTCCGCCGATAACCGATAAATGATAGTGGATATTCTATTTAGTCTCGATATAGTCTTAACTTAACTTTGTGATTGTCAAGACTTCAGCTTGATAGTACACTTT
>JAMZAV010008161.1:0-26230 GCA_024449915.1 Sweltsa coloradensis | reverse complement strand
TTCGATGCAGAAAGATTTTATTGAAAGAATGGTAGCACTATCGTATATGTGTATATCGATTGATTGATGATCAGAAGAGTAAGAAGAAGAAGCAGAGTGTGTTTGGCAGTGATGTAAAAGTTACTTTTGTAAAGTAATTGAATTACAGTTACAGTTAATTTATTACCGAAATAATTGAGTTACAGTTACTTTATGAAGTAATTGAATTACTTATTAAGTTACTTAATGGAATTTCTTAAAAATCTTAAAAATGCATGACGAACAGAAAATAGTTTTGTTATTAATTTGTTGTTGTCATGTTGAGCGAGTGAGACAAACACGCAAAGTCAGCGGAAAAATTTCGTTCCATCATACCACATTCACAAAAATAAGTCAAAATTAATTTTACTTTTTATTATTTGATAGAGACGTTGTTATGTAATTTAATAAAACTGCACTGTACGAGCATGCTCGAGAAATATAACTTTAAAAAGTAATTGAAAACTGAGTATAGTTACTTGTACAAGTAATTGAGTACAGTTACAGTGTTATTTAATAATAATTTAAGGAGTAATTCAATCTCTCAAAAGGAAACTTATTACTTTTACTCAGTTACTTGACAGCACTGGCGTTTGGGGAGAGGATCGAGCGACGTTCAGCTATAAATAACTTGTGTTAGCCAATGTGTTGATTCTATATGCTTTTATCAATCAAATTATTGAACTTGGTCAATACACGAATTTACCACGTTACTTTTTTCAAAATTTATTTACAGAAATAATGTTTTTTATCAACTCTTTAAAGTTGTCCAACGTTTTGTAATCCTTCTTAATACATTGATAGGCTGAATATTATCTCTGTGGTATTAGTTGAAAGTTTAGACAAGTTTACTCTGTCACGATATTTTACTCACAGGGTTCCAGAGTACAGTCATCTCTAAGAGTATCTGTGGTGAGTTTCCCTTGGCGCGACTGTACAGCTTCTTGTCTTTGAGCGCGTACCACTTCTTCTCGCCGTTGCGTATCTTCAGAAGTGGGATGGCTATTCTTCCTAGGAACTCTACCTTGTGGTCTCGGTCTTCGTCGTAGACTGTCACCTCCAGCACAGAGTTGATATCCTTCACGTTACTGGAAGAATAAGAAGATGAGTGTAAAATAAAAGTAGGACGAGAGAAGTGGAGAAGATTGGTTGAAGGAGATGTTGATGAGCGAGGTGACAGAAGTGAACCTGCGGGAAGACAGGGAAGAGTGGGAGGGGAAGAGTGCTGAGGCAGAATGATGAAGAAACGCTGAGCCCGCAAACCGCGGCACTTAACAGGTTCCTGCTCTAAATATCGGTATAAGAACACCACTCAACCCTACATCAGTAGAAATCATTTGAGATTTTATTATAACTGACAAGAAAACTGTTATAAGCTAATTAAGTACAGGTTTATGCACCTGACGTTGCTGGTAGAGTATGATGCATGATGTTAAATTCCGGGGAATGTGACGATATTTGAGTTTTGACTGGTCAATATCGTCTCTTTTTATCAGTTTTATACTGTTATTTATTTTTGGTTGGTTCATTTGCAAAATTAGGGACGAAACACCAACCCATAAGAATCAGCACTAACAGAAAACATATCTTCGGGGTGAGAATAATAACTTATCTCAACAGCATTTTGGGGTTAAGGGAGACATAGGCCTAGTGAAGTAAACTTTTTTTAATGCAAAAAAATTAAATTATATTTTACATTAACATAATAATAAAAGGAAAATTTTCAAAAATCAACAACATTGAGAATGTTGTAAATATTGAGAAAAGGTGTGGTCTTCCTGAGCTTTGAACTTACAACGTGAATTCTTCTGCCAGGACGGCGAGAGCGTCTTGTATTCTGTCTGCGTCTGAAGCCTCGCGTTCACGAGCTCGAGGAAAACAGAAGGGGTCGGACTTCCACTCCAAGGTCGGCGGCCGCCAACCCCTGAGCGCGGTAGACCTTCACCGTCAGGTGGCCCACGTCCCGCAAGTTGTGTAGCGAGTGCCAGAGAGTCTAGCGGGCGCGAGACAACCAACAATCAACCATCAAAACCAACAATCAACCATCAACAATCATCAATCAACCATCAACCATCAACTAGCAACAATCAAGACCGAAAAGTAACAAATGCTTATTTAAAATTAAATACAACGAAATGCAATATAAAACCTAATTAATACCATGAATTTCTTTATGCTTAGTACTTTGTACTTATACTTTTATACTTACGTTATTGGATGAGCGAAGCGAAGGGCTTCAATTTCACTGACCCCAAAAAAATTTAGTCGGGTGTTTTTTTTTTGTTTTTTTTGTTTGTTTGTTTTTCTGTCTGTTTGTTAACTCTCTACCGGGCAAACGGCATATCCGATCTTGATGAAAAATTGGAGAGGACCTTCGAAATCTCTGAACTTGGTTTTTTTAGGTTGGAGGTGTATTGTTTTTGGGTACAATCGAAGAAATATTTCTCATGAATATCGTATTTTACGTTTTTTTTTCGATTTTTAGTGCGATATTTTCGTGACATTTGGGCGATTCTGACCAAACGGGTGGGGTTACAACGTTCATATTTACATGGACTTTAAAGGGGTTATGGTGTTTGTAGTACCTTTTGAAAGAAAAAGTTGAAAAAGTTAGCCGGAATTCATAGAAAACAAGCTTTTAATATAAGTTTTTTTGATTTGTATGCGAATTTTCGTGCCATTTGGGCCAAAATTTGACCAAACGGGTGGGGCTCCCAACGTTAAATTTATACATGGACATTAAGGTTATGGTGATAAAGTACCTTTTGAAAGAAAAAGTTGACAAAGTTACCCAGAATCCATAGAAATAAAGCTTTTAATATAAGTTTTTAACGGTAAATAATAACAAATTGACAAGTAACAATAAAAAAACTTGACAACAATCACCTACAATGCGTGGGAAGCAAAACAAAGCAACAAAGCACTCGCAAAAGTAAAGATATCCCACGCAGACTAAAAACTTTAAAAAAAGCTCATCCATCAACGCGGCGGGACTTGAGCTTTTTCCTAGTTATAAGAATTGATTGGGAAAGAATCACAAATACCCATTAATCGAGCAAACAGGGATGGTATCATCGGATTAAATTCAAAGAATATTAGCTCTACGAAACTACCTACGTATTATCTTTAAAAACTCGTAATTAAGTTGCATGATTTTTAGAATTTTGAAGTTCACTAATTGAAAAAACGACGTTCGAAGAGATTGAACCACAAAGAAAATATGTAACATATTGTACGATAATAAATATTATAATGCTAAATTTAATTTTATAATAATTGCGGGAAATGTTCCAGATAGGCGTTTAATTTAACGAGTGGAAAAAATATGTTTTTTGGTGGAGGTGCCGGGTCCGAGCCTCGGTCCCAGATTTTGAAACAAAACCCTTCAATTACGAACTTAAAAATAGTTTGTGCAAATTTTTAAAATTTGTTATCTATATGCATAAACCGTTCATGCACGCTGCATGCATGAATCGAAAGTTTGATGGCTCTCAATTACGGTTAAATTAACTTGATAACCCAAACTATGTTAAATATTTGTTATGTTGAAGCTAACACTTTCAAGGTTCTGTTAAATCATTACCTAGTGCAAATGTTTAATGAAATAAAACTAGGAAAACGCTCAGTTGGACGCGTTGTTGAGCGAGCACCGGCACGTGCAACATGACCCGAGTAGGAACTTTCCCTTTAAGGCCCACCACACAGTGTAGGCCTAACTGGATATTGACATTGTACACTATAAACTATTCCAACATCTTTGTATTGTACTGTCATGCCTTCAAAAGTGTATCTTGGTATCTTTCACACTGCCTCCTTCTTTTTTTAACATCATTTTTCGAATTATGATTCCCAAAATAAGTCTTTAAGGTCTTGACCGATTTAGCTGAAAATTCTAAAAAATAGGAGAGAATGTTGTATTGATTGACTCCGCAAAATTTCATACCGATCGGTACATTTTTATTTTATTTTTTTATTTTATTTTTTTTTTTTTTATTTTTATAACCAACGATCGGATTTTGTTCAAAAACTATACAGCAACCCGCCTAGGTAGTATGTATATGTGTGCAAAATTTCAGGTCGATCAGAGAAACGGTGCGACCTGTACCGAAGCAATAAAAAGAAAAAAACAAAAAAAAACAGACATTCGAGCCATAAGAGTCAAGTGGAGACGCTTGCTACGCTCGCTCAATTTATACGTTATCCCGAAATGATGGCATGTTGATATGTAGTATATTCATCGACTGAAAAGTTTTTTAATACAAATATCATCTTTGGTGGAGGTGCCGGGTATGTGTTTAAGAACTTTTAAATAGATGTTGGATGTTATTGATGGTTGATGGTATTTATGAACTTATGTCCCGGCTAAAAAACTGTGTAAATGTGAGGTTCTTCCCAGTCGAGATTGTCGTTAGGCCTACATTGCAATATAAATATCAAAACTATTTGCGTACTAGCAACAGCTACTTATTAATTTATAAATGCCGATCCTTTTTAGATAATGCAATATTTGCACATTAGTGGACATTCCGGTTATAAAACCATACATGAGCAGAAGTGTAAGAATATTTTATGAAATAAAAACTTTCTGGTTAGCTTGGTCTGCTTTAAATTTAATGTCCCCCACTGAAAATCAGTTATGTGACAGAGTGGGTAGGGTAGATTGAATTCGATTTTTTTTACTATATTTATTTTAAATACAGCTATTTCCTGTATGCACCACATACAAAGAATATCAGTATTCAAAGTTAATATTTTTAAACCGGTTACCCAAATAATTAAAGCATCAAAAATACAATTCTCGTATTGTATGCACTCACGCTATCTGTTCTCGACGGTGGATCGCTCTCGCGGGTTATCCTCGTAGGTGGTGAGATCCGAGATGGTCTCCGAGGCGGTGGTGCCACTGATTGTGAGAAGCAGGAATATAGAGCCAGCGCCTTCCTCCAAGTCCTGCCAGATCCTGTGAGTCTTCTCTCGCTCTAGCTGGGTCAGGTCGATCGTGCACCTGGCAACATGGCAGTCACACATTAGAACACATTAATAAATCAGGTACATGAACTTGTCCACCCCCACCTCAACATTCAGTCTCTTTATTGCACATCTGGGAACGTGACAATGGCTAGCGCACATGGAATCAACAGGTTATTGCGCATGTAGCAGAATAATAATGTTCTAGAACACGTTTATGCAACAATTACATTTAGTTGTCAACGTTGCAACCCTAAGAAGCCCCTAAGTCATAATCTAGAACCCCCGTCTGGGCCCGGGATAGAATTTGGCCCAGAGCATGGCTCTGCTAATCGTAAAAGGCGATTCAAGAGAAAAAGACCACCTCGCAAATATCAGCTAGTAAGAGCGGAGTATATTACTCCCCGAATCTAGAGGCGAGCTCTGGCAATCGTCGTCGGGAACTTGCCCCTTCCCTTGACGATCTCTTGGCGACGATGACGACAATGACACCACTAACGATGACAAAGACAACCTACTCATATCCCCCAGGCTAGAGTGGTGCATTATGACCTAACGGTTGACGCGTCCTTAATCCAAATAAACCAAAAACATAATCTAAAATCATAATCAAGTTAATTTTAACTGATTTGTCACGTCTCTTTTCTAAATTGGACATGAATAAAATATTGTTTTAAAAGCCCTCTTTAAAATAATTTTACTCGAAGACATAGCCAGACGTACCAATTACCATTTAAATGTTTTGAACAAGTCTTCGCACAAGCAGCACATCGGTACTCATAATTGTCAAAAGTCTTTCGTTTGCTTTGTATTGTTTGAAACGTTGGACACATTGTTTATGCTTTAGCAACCCGGCTGGTAATTCGTTTGATGACATCCCCAAACTCAATATATATACACTACCGATTAGACTGATAATGAAGCGATCATAAACCGTTGCTTTCAGTTATACATGTTTAACGTTGTATTAATAATTCAGACGTAATTACTTTAAATAGGTATATTAACATCACAGGAAGTAATGACTTGTATTTTACAAAAACGCAATAAATCTGAGAATCTCGCCAACATTATAGTATAATACACAACGCAGCTGAAATGACACAGATAAAATAATAACGTTATACTTGAATGACTGTTTGACTGTGGAGAGCGTAGCGATGCTTGAATGGGGATGTTGATATTAATGAATGAACCCCCCCTATACGTCGCAGTTTCGCCCACGGAAACTCGGGTGTATAAGCCAACTCCTCTTATCTCTGTGATCTGTCACGTGACGAGGCTATTTGTGTCCGCCGTCCATGTGGAAACGCATGGCGCCGTTGTTTTCAGAGAGCTTTAGTCAATACTGGCGTGCCTAAAACCGCTTGAGTTTATTCACTTCCCTTTTACTCGCAATACAGTCCAATCAAGTAAATTGCATTTTTTAGTGAACGCGATAATTTAGTGAAGGTTTCATGCAGCTGGAACTAAGTTCGACAATGCGAGTTCGGCCTTTAAAATGTTGGGACTATAAAGTAAATAATAAATAAATAAATAATAAATAAATTGTATTTAGAGTCTACTACTCAGTATATAAACTGATTTCAGTGGGGGACAGTAAATCAAAGCCAAATCCAAATCTATTTACTTTTAAGTATGCTAAATAGAGTAATGGGATATGTAGAGTTGAGGTTTGGATTAGGGCATGGTTAGTTTGCCGATTCAACAAGGAAAAATAAAAAAAAGCTTTTTCGTAAGAATGCCCGCTGTAGGATTTACTTCAGCTGCCTCCTGTATAACCCTCTTCAGGTGACTAACTAGGCTATAAGAATGTAAGGTAATTGTGAAGGGAATACCCAAAGGCTGTTTAAGAGTACTTAATCACTAGCATTTACATTAACGACTGACGAAAACTCTGGAAAAACTTTCAGTTCGGATGTGTATCGTGATGTTCCGAGTCAGTCTCACACGCTACGAATGATCTATACTGTACAGTACAGTTCAATACGGCACGAGGCGACTAAATCAGACGCCATTAGATCTTCAGAGAAGTAATAATAATTAAAGACTGAAAACATTTGTGTTTTGGTGGAGGTGCCGGGTCAGTGAGTGATTGAGATTTTGAAACTAAACAGTTACGAACTTCACAATGGTGTTTGCCAACTTAATATTGATTCGAACAAATAAACCACTATGCAAAAAATGAAAGACGAGTTTGTTGTAAATGTGATACAATACAGTCAGTCATATAAAAATCACTTGAAACATCGTATTGTAAAAAAAATACAAGGTACACGTCCGATTTTAACTTTGTTGGGTCGTTGCATCTAACAAGATATATTATGTAACCATATTATAATATTAAAACATAAATTAAAAACTTATGACCGAGGCCACTACTTACTTTAAAATGAATATATCATAATATGGTATACACTATACTACAAGTTTTGGCAGATCAAGACATGAATCAGGACATATATCCTGGATCCAAACAACTCTTACCAGGTCTACAAGAAGAGTGTTGCGATAATGAATAGAAAAGTGAATACACTGGTAACCTATATTTGCTTTCTTTGTAATATCCGTTTAACACACACACATCCTTACAGAATATGCGCGACCAATACATTTAGTTTTAGTAGCCTAGTGACTAGTCTCCACCTCACCCTCACTCACTCACCTGCCCATGTAGTCGTCCTTGGACCGGTCCTTGTCCCACAGTGTGACCTCCAGTTCCTGAGCTTGGTCGTCGTACAAGTGAAGGTCAAACTGTTCCAGCCAGCTAGGGTTTCAAGCTCTTGTATATCACCTTGCTCTTGTAGTTTTATTAGCCTAGTCTCCACCTCACCCCCACTCACTCACCTGCCCATGTAGTCGTCCTTGGACCGGTCCTTGTCCCACAGTGTGACCTCCAGTTCCTGAGCTTGGTCGTCGTACAAGTGAAGGTCAAAACTTTTCCCAGCCACTGGGGTTTAAAGCTTTGAATCACTTGCTCTTGTAGTTTTGTACCTAGTCTATACCTCACCCTCACTCATCCCTGCCCAGTAGTCGCCCCTTGGCCCGGCCCTTGTCCCCATGTGACCCCCCAGTTCCTGACTTGGTCGGTACAAGTGAAGGTCAAAATTTTCCAGCCAGCAGGGTTAACCCTTTGATATCACCTTGCTTTGTAGTTTTAGTAGTAGTCTATACCTCACCCTCACTCCCCCCTGCCCATGTAGTGCCCTTGGACCGGTCCTTGCCCCCACATGTGCCCTCCAGTTCCTGAGTTTGGTCGTCTACAAGTGAAGGTAAAAATGTTCCACCCGCGGGGTTCAAGCTTTTGTATATCACCTTGCTTTGTAGTTTAGTAGCCTAGTCTATACCCCCCCTCAATCATCCCCTGCCCATGTAGTCGTCCTGGAGGTCTTGTCCCACAGTGTGACCCCCCCAGTTCCTGAGCTTGGTCGGTAAAGTAAAGGTCAAACTTTTCCAGCCAGCTGGGGTTCAAGCTTTGTATATCACTTGCTCTTGTGTTTTAGTACTAGTCTACCTACCCTCCCCCTCACTCCCCTGCCCCATGTAGTCGTTTGGACCCGGCCCTTGTCCCACGGGTTGCCCTCAGTTCCTGGCTGGTCGTCGTACAAGTGAAGGTCAAAACTGTTCCAGCCAGCTGGGTTCAAGCTCTGTATATCACTTGCTTTGTAGTTTTAGTAGCCTAGCTATACCTCACCCTCACCCCACCACCTGCCCATGTAGCGTCCTTGGACCGGTCCTGTCCCACAGTGTAAACCTCCAGTCCTGAGTTTGGTTTCGTCGTACAAGTTGAGGTCAAACTTTTCCAGCCAGCTAGGGCCCAAGCTCTTGTATATCACCTCCTTGTAGTTTTAGTAGCCTAGTCTACCTCACCCCACTCACTCAACCTGCCCATGTAGTCGTCCTTGGACGGTCCTTGCCCCACAGTGTGACCTCCAGTTCCTGAAGCTTGGTCTCGTACAAGTAAAGGTCAATGTTCCAGCCCAGCTCAGGTTTCAAAGCTCTTGTATATCCCTTGCTCTTGTGTTTGTGCCAAAGTCTATACCTCACCCATCACTCACCTGCCATGTAGTCGTCCTTGGACCGGCCTTGTCCCACAGTGTAAACCTCCATTTCCCTTTGAGCTTGGTCGTCGTACAAGTGAAGGGTTTCAAACTTTTCCCAGCCAGCTGGGGTTTCAAGCTCTTGTATATCACCTTGCTCTTGTAGTTCTGTACCTATTTCCATACTCACCCTCACTCACTACTCCCCATGTAGTCGCCCTTTGGGAAAGTCCTTGCCCCACAGTTTTTGACCTCAGTTCCTGACCCTGGTGTCGTACAAGTGAAGGTCAAACTGTTCCAGCAGCTGGGTTCAAGCTCTTGTAATCACCTTGCTCTTGTAGTTTTAGATCCTAGTCTAACCCACCCCACTCATCACTCCCTTGTAGTCGTTCTTTGGACCGTCTTGTCCCACAGTTTTGCCCCCTCCAGTTCGAGCTGGTCGTGTACAGTGAAGGTCAAATGTTCCAGCCAGTGGGTTCAAGCTCTGTATATCACCTTGCTCTTGTAGTTTTAGTACCCTAGTTTTATCCTAACCTCACTCACCATTCCATGTAGTCGTCTTGGACCGGTCCTTGTCCCCCCCGTGTGACCTCCATTTCTGAGTTTGGGTCCCCTACAAGTGAAGGTCAAACGGGTTCAGCCAGCTAGGGTTCAAGCTCTGTATACCCCTTTGCTCTTTAGTTTTTAGTAGCTGTCTATACCTCAACCCTCATCACTCACACTGCCCATGTAGTCCTCCTGGACGGCCCTTTGTCCCACAGTGTGACCTCCATTTCCTGAGTTTGGTCGTCGTACAGTGAAGGTCAAAACTGTTTCCAGCCAGCTAGGTTCAAGCTCTTGTATATCACCTTGCTCTTGTAGTTTTAGTACCTAGTCTATACCTCACCCTCCCCTTCACTCACTGCCCATTTTGGGTCGTCTTGGACCGGTCCTTGTCCCACAGTGTGACCCCCTTCCTGAGCTTGGTCGTCGTACAAGTGAAGGTCAAACGTTTCCAGCCAGCTAGGGTCAAGCTCTTGTATACACCTTGCTCTTGTAGTTTAGTAGCCTAGTCTATACCTCACCCCTCCCCTCACCTGCCCAGTAGTCGTCCTTGGACCGGTCCTTGTCCCACAGTTGACCTCCAGTTCCTGAGTTGGGTTTCGTCTACAATGAAGGTCAAACTGTTCAGCAGCTAGGGTTCAAGCTCTGTATATCACCTTGCTCTTGTAGTTTAGTGCCTAGCTCACCTCACCCCACTCACTCACCTGCCCATGTAGTCGCCCTTTGGGAAACGGCCCTTTGTCCCCCACGGGGTTTGACCTCCAGTTCCCTGGTTTGGTGTCGTACAAGTGAAGGTCAAACTGTTCCAGCCAGCTGGGTTCAAGCTCTTGTTATATCACCTGTTTTGGGATTCTAGAGTAGTCTTACCTCACCCTCACCACTGCCCATGTAGTCGTCTTGGGGACCGTTCCTGTCCCACAGGTGCTCCAGTTCCTGAGCTTGGTCGTCGTAAAAGTGAAGTCAACTGTTCCAGCCAGCTAGGTTTCAAGCTCTTGTAATCACTTGCTCCTTGTAGTTTGGGTAGCCTAGTCTCCCCCTCACCCTCATCTTCACTCAAATGCCCATGTAGTCGTCCTTGGACCGGTCCTTCCCACAGTGTACCTCCATTTCCCTGAGGCTTGGCGTCGTCAAAGTGAAGGTAAAACTTTTCCCACCAGTAAGGTTCAAGTTTGATATCACCTTGCTTTTAGTTTAGTAGCCTAGTCTATACCTCACCCCTCCCACTCACCTGCCCATGTAGTCGTCCTTGGACCGGTCCTTGTCCCACAGTGTGACCTCCATTTCCTGAGCTTGGTCGTCGTAAAAAGTGAAGGTCAAACTGTTCCAGCCAGCTAGGGTTCAAGCTCTTGTATATCACCTTGCTCTTGTATTTTAGTAGCCTTTAGTCTATACCTCACCCTCAACTCACTCACCTGCCATAGTCGTCCTTGGACCGGTCCTTGTCCCACAGTGTGACCTCCATTTCCCGGGAGCTTGGTCTTTCGTACAAGTGCAGGTCAAACTGTTCCAGCCAGCTAGGGTTCAAGCTTTGTATATCACCTTGCTCTCTTGTATTTCTAGTAGCCTAGTCTATACCTAAACTCATCACTCCCGCCCAGTATCCTCCTTGGACCGGTCCTTGTCCCACATGTAAACCTCCAGTTCCTGAGCTTGGTCGTCGTAAAAGTGAAGGTCAAACTGTCCAGCCAGCTAGGGTTCAAGTCTCTTGATATAAACCTTCCCTCTGTAGTTCTAGTAGCCTAGTCTCACCTCACCCTCACTAAACTCTCTGCCCAGTAGTCGTCTTGACCGGTCCTTGTCCCAGTGTGCCCTTTCCAGTCCTGAGTTTGGTCTCGACAATGAAGGTCAAACTTTTCCCAGCCAGCTGGGTTCAAGCTTTGTATATCCCCTTGCTCTGTAGTTTAGTAGCCTAGTCTTACCTCCCCCTCACTCACTCACCTGCCCATGTGGGTCGTCCTTGGACGGTCCTTGTCCCACAGGTGACCTCCAGTTCCTGAGCTTGGTGTCGTACAAGGTGAGGTCAAACTGTTCCAGCCAGCTAGGGTTCAAGTTTGTATATCACCTTGCCTTGTAGTTTTAGAAAGCCTAGTATCCTCACCTCACTCACTCACCTGCCCAATGTAGTCGTCCTTGGACCGGTCCTTGTCCCACGTGTGACCTCCAGTTCCTGAGCTGGTCTTTGAAACAATTTGGAAGGTCAAACTGTTCCAGCCAGTAGGGTTCAAGCTCTTGTATACACCTTGCTCTTGTGTTTAGAGTAGCCTAGTCTATACCTCACCCTCACTCACTCACCTGCCCATGTAGTCGTCCTTGGACGGCCTTGTCCCCCAGTGTGACCTCCAGTTCCTGAGCTTGGTCGTCGTACAAGTGAAGGTCAAACTGTTCCAGCCAGCTAGGGTTTCAAGCTCTGTATATCACCTTGCTCTTGTAGTTTTAGTAGCCTAGTCCCACCTACCCTCCTCACTCACCTGCCCAGTAGTCGTCCTGGACCGGTCTTGTCCCATGTGACCCCAGTTCCTGCCCCCTTGGGTTTCGTTCGTACAAGTGAGGTCAACTGTTCAGCCAGCTAGGTTCAAGCTTTTGTATATCACCTGCTCTTGTAGTTCTAGTAGCCGGCCTTACCTCACCCTCAATCACCTGCCATGTAGTCGTCCTGGACCGGTCTGTCCCACAGTGGACCCCAGTTCCTGAGCTTGGTCGTCGTACAAGTGAAGGTCAAATGTTCCACCCAGCTAGGTTCAAGCTCTTGTATATCACCTTCCCTCTGTAGTTTTAGTAGCCTAGTCTCCACCTCCCCCTTCACTCACTCACCTGCCATGTAGTGTCCTTGGACCGGTCCTTGTCCACAGTGTGACCTCCAGTTCTGAGCTTGGTCGTGGACAAGTGAAGGTCAACTGTCCAGCCAGTTTAGGGTTAAGCTCTTGTATCACCTTGCCTCCTGTAGTTCTAGTACCCTAGCTATACCTCACCCTCATCACCGGCCCATGTAGTCGCCCTTGACCGGCCCTTGTCCACAGTGTGACCTCCATTTCCTGGCTTGGTCGTTTCGACAAGTGAAGGTCAAACTGTCCAGCCAGCTAGGGTTCAGCTTTTGTATATCACCTGCTCTTGTAGTTCTAGTAGCCTAGTCTATACCTCCCTCACTCATCACCTGCCCATGTAGTCGTCTTGGACCGGTCCTTGTCCCACAGTGTGACCTCCAGTTTTTGAGCTTGGTCTGTCCAAGTGAAGGTCAAACTGTTCCAGCCAGCTAGGGTTCAAGCTCTTGTATATCCCCTTTTCTCTTGTAGTTTTAGTACCCTAGCCCTCCACCTCACCCTCATCATTCACCTGCCCATGTAGTCGTCCTTGGACGGTCCTTGTCCACCAGTTTGACCTCCAGTTCCTGAGTTTTGGTCGTGTACAAGTAAAGGGTCAAAAACTTTTCCCAGCCAGCTAGGGTTCAAGCTCTTGTATATCACCTTGCTCTTGTAGTTTTAGTAGCCTAGTCTCCACCTCACCCTCACTCACTCACCTGCCCATGTAGTCGTCCTTGGACCGGTCCTTGTCCACAGTGTGACCTCCAGTTCTGAGCTTGGTCGTCGTACAAGTGAAGGTCAAACTGTTCCAGCCAGCTAGGGTTAAAAGCTCTTGATATCACCTTGCTCTTGTAGTTTAGTAGCCTATCTCCACCTCACCCTCACTAAACTCACTGCCCATGTAGTCGCCCTTTGGCCCGGTCCTTGTCCCCCCAGTTGCCCTTTCCAGTTCCTGAGCTTGGTCGTCGTAAATTTTGAAGGTCAAACTGTTCCAGCCAGCTAGGGTTCAAGCTCTTGTATATCACCTTGCTCTTGTAGTTCTAGTAGCTAGTCTAACCTCACCCTCACTCACTCACCGCCCATGTAGTCGTCCTTGGCCCGGTCCTTGTCCCACAGTTGACCTCCAGTTCCTGGTTTGGCGTCGTAAAAGTGAAGGTCAAACTTTTCCCAGCCAGCTAGGTTCAAGCTCTTGTATATCACCTTGCTCTTGTAGTTTAGTAGCCTAGTCTCACCTCACCCTCACTCACTCACCTGCCCATGTAGTGTCCTTGGACGGTCCTTGTCCCACAGTGTGACCTCCAGTTCCTGAGCTTGGTGTCGTACAAGGAGGTCAAACTGTTCAGCCAGCTAGGGTTCAAGCTCTTGTATATCCCTTGTCTTGTAGTTTAGTAGCCTAGTCTCCACTCACCCTCACTCACTCACCTGCCATGTAGTCGTCTTGGACGGTCCTTGTCCCCAGTGTGCTCCAGTTCCTGAGCTTGGTCGTCGTCAATGAAGGTCCAAACTGTTCGCCAGCTAGGGTTCAAGTCTTGTATATCACCTTGCTCTTGTAGTTCTAGTAGACTAGTCTCCCCACCCTCACTCAACCTGCCCATGTAGTCGTCCTTGGACGGTCCTGTCCCACAGTGTGACCTCCAGTTCCTGTAGTTGCGTGGGACAAGTCAATTCAAATTTCCGGGTAGTCTGCCTGTATACCTTGCTCTTGTAGTTCTAGTAGCCTAGTCACCCCCCATCACTCACTACTGCCAGTAGCGTCCTTGGACCGTCTTGTCCCACAGTGTGACCTCCAGTTCCTGAGCTTGGTCGCGCAAAAAAAACATCAGTCCAAGCCAGTAGTCTGCTTTTTATTCAGTCTTGTTAGTTTACGTACCAAGCCTCACCACCACTTACCGCCATGTAGGTCCTTGGACCGGTCCTTGTCCCACGGCCTCCTTTGCCTGAGTCTGCTGTCGCCCAAAAAGCGCCAGTCGTCCAGCCTGTTCCCCTTGTATTTAAGCCTGTCTTATCACCTCAAACTCACCCTCACCGTCACCTGCCCTGTATGTCCCCGTTTGTCCCCTGTTCCAGTTCCTAGCTGTCGTAGTACAAGGAAGGTCAAACGTTCAGCCAGCTAGGTTCAAGCTCTTTATATCACCTTGTCTGTTTCAGTAGCCTAGTCTAACCTCACCCACTCACTCACCTGCCATGTAGTCTCCTTGGACCGGTCCTTGTCCCCACAGTGTGACCTCCAGTTCCTGAGCTTGGTCGTCGTACAAGTGAAGGTCAAACTGTTCCAGCCCTGGTTAAGCTCTTTTTAAACCCTTGCTTTGTAGTTTAGTAGCCTAGTCTTACCTCACCTCACCACCACTAGCCCATGTAGTCGTCCTTGGCCGGTCCTTGTCCAGTGTCCCCCCCCTAGTGTACTCCTCTAGGCAGGTCGTCTAAAGGGCAAGTCCAGCCTGGGTTCAAGCTTGTTATACCTGGTATTTAGTACCCGTCTATCCCTCACCTCCTCATCACCTGCCCATGTAGTCGTCCTTGGACCGGTCTTGTCCCAGTGTGACCCCTTCTTTGGGCCGAAGTGAAGGTCAAACTGTTCCAGCCAGTGGTTCAAGCTCTTGTATCTCACCTTGCTCTTGTAGTTTAGTAGCCTAGTCTAACCTACCCTCACTCACTCACCTGCCCATGTAGTCGTCCTGGAGGTCCTTGTCCCCAGTGCCTCCAGTTCCTGAGCTGGTCGTCGTACAAGTGAAGGTCAAACTGTCCAGCCAGCTAGGTTCAAGCTCTTGATTCACTTGTCTTGTAGTTCTAGTAGCCTAGTCCTCACCCACCCTCACTCACTCACCTGCCATGTAGTCGTCCTTGGCCGGTCCTTGTCCCACGGGGTTACCTCCAGTTCCTGAGCTGGTCGTCGTACAGGAAGGTCAAACTGTTCCAGCCAGTAGGGTTCAAGTCTTGTATATACCTGCTCTTGTAGTTTAGTAGCCTAGTCTATACCTACCCCACTCACTCACCTGCCCATGTAGTCGCCTTGGACCGGTCCTTGTCCCACAGTGTGACCTCCAGTTCCTGAGCTTGCTCGTAACAAGTGAAGGTCAAACTTTCCAGCAGTGGCAGCTCGTATCCTATTTGTTTTTAGTAGCCTAGTCTACACCTCACCCTCACTCACTCACCTGCCCATGTAGTCGTCTTGGAGGTCCTTCCCACGTGACCTCCAGTTCGAGCTGGTCGTCGTACAAGTGAAGGTAAACTGTTCCAGCCAGCTAGGTTCAAGCTCTTGTATATCACTTGCTCTTTATTTCTAGTAGCCTAGTCTCCACCCCCCCTTCAACCCCCCATGTAGTCGTCCTTGGACGGTCCTTCCCACAGTGTGACCTCCTTCCTGAGCCTGGTCGTCGTACAAGTGAAGGTCAAACTTTCCAGCCAGCTGGGTTCAAAGCCTTGTATATCACCTGCTCTGTAGTTCTAGTAGCCTAGTCTAACCTCACCCTCACTCACTCACCCATGTAGTCGTCCTTGGACCGGTCCTTGTCCCACAGTGTGACCTCCAGTTCCTGAGCTTGGTCGTCGTACAAGTGAAGGTCAAACTTGTTCCAGCCAGCTAGGGTTCAAGTCTTGTATATCACCTTGCTCTTGTAGTTTTAGTAGCCTAGTTTATACCTCACCCTCACTCACTCACCTGCCCATGTAGTCGTCCTTGGACCGGTCCTTGTCCCACAGTGTGACCTCCAGTTCCTGAGCTTGGTCGTCGTACAAGTGAAGGTCAAACTGTTCCAGCCAGCTAGTGTTCATGCTCTTGTATATCACCTTGCTCTTGTAGTTTAGTTAGCCTAGTCTATACCTCACCCTCACTCACTCACCTGCCCATGTAGTCGTCCTTGGACCGGTCCTTGTCCCACAGTGTGACCTCCAGTTCCTGAGCTTGGTCGTCGTACAAGTGAAGGTCAAACTGTTCCAGCCAGCTAGGGTTCAAGCTCTTGTATATCACCTTGCTCTTGTACTTTTCGTTACCTAGTCTACAACAAACAGGGATGGAGTATAAAAACAAGTTGCCTTCGAACTCAAATCACTACAAATCGAGTATTTTAAAACTTTTCTTTTGTGTTTGTGATAACACACTAAGAATGTTATTAATTTGAACTAAAAAGATTTAATTTGTCTATTTAACTTGTATTTAACTTGTCTATTTTTTCACAAAAGATTACAAATTATACTTTTTTGTGAGCATCTTCTTCTCGGCCACTTCAACGGAAACACATTAAATAAACATGTGTAGGTATATTTATTTCAGGTAGTCCCTATCAATTAGTACAATAATCGATAAGTAATACTCTTTGGTAATACTCATACGAAGTGTATAATAGTAGCCTAAGAGAGTATAGGGACATGCGTTTTAGGCAAATTGCTGTTCGCTCGGCCAACGACACCACAGGTGTCTGAAATTTTGAACATATGTCACAAATGTGGAATTATAGGGCTCTCCAGTAACACATTTTTAAAATTTGTTTTAAAATAATTTAAAAAATAAATTAGTTTTCACGAATTTTGATTTGTTTAAAACTCCAAAATTGACCATATTCGTGATTTTTTCTGACTGATTAAGTCAAAATTTGGAAAATCTATGACCACAGGGCTGTCTATGTATGCTTTATTGACAAACTTTGCAAAGTTTCATATACGTCGAATGCATCTTGGCCGAGCGAATAGCTATTTGCTTACAGCCAAATGTGTCCCATTCCTTCTTAAGTAATACAGTGTGACAAAATACTACAGAACAGTCAAGAATGATAATTATAAAACTAGCACACAAATAACAATTTTTTTTAACATTTTCAAAATAGTTTTTAGAATACATTTAACAATAAACAGAAATAGAACAATTAGATTTAAAATAGAAACATTACAACAATAAAGTGTTTCAAAGATTATATAAAATGAAATAAGTACATCCACAACCACAAATAATCTTTATAAAAAGATTGGAGCAAGGATAAGCGGGGAATGGGTTTGAGTAAAATATTTAGAGCGCACTTTACTCTAGTCGATAATTGACGAAGTAAAACGACCCAATACTATTTAGAGAAGTAAATTAACAAAATGTTTTTGTTATTAAAATATTGAGACTAACAAACGAAAGTTAGTGTTCAAATAAGGATATTGGCCATTAAATAGAGTGTTAGGATGGGATATGGGACTTTTGGGCCACTTTGACCCTAATTATTTAAAAAAAACTACCAATAGCGTTTAAAATTTGTAGGTCGTCTTTTGATACAGATAAACCCAAAAACAGGTAAACGGGAAACCATTTGTAAAAGAATAGTAACAAATTTTTCGCCGATTTCCCGGGCTATTTTTGGTAGTTTTTTTTTCTCTTAGTTTTGGTATTTCTTGTTTCGTATTCATAATTTGCACATATTTTTATCCCCTTTTTGAATTTCTGCTATCAGACGTCTTTTGTTTTTCCGCTTTTGACTTTATGCAAGTTTGTCAACCGCAGTTCTCCTCCGCTTCCCTCGATAAAAGTGCAAATTTCCCGTTTTTGTCTCAATTTTTTCTCGCTGCACCTCGAAAGCCGTTTTCGCTCTCAGGGACATGCACTCACTGACGTATTTCAATGTGTAGCCGCCCTCCCGGTCCGCTTTGGAATAAACGCGGATTCCCGAGCTGCAGTCCTTGGTTCGTTCCCTTTCCCAGGCATTCTCTAATTCCTACAAAATTTTCCCAAAACCGATTTTTTCCCCCCTGTTTCTCTCGCGGTGGGCTTAACCCGCCCATCGTACTTACCTTCCCACTGCCTCCTTCAGCCACGTAAGTTTGGGGTAATTTCAGATCAAAAAAAAAATACAGTCCATTATTCTCGGAGTTGAGCATCTCGGCTCGAAACACAGGTCCCCCGGCACCGGATTTTTGGTGATTTTCCGCATTTTCGCAAATAGTTTTCATTAAAGGGTTAGTCCTTGTTGGTCATCGCATACAAAGGGTTGGTGTTGTAGTTTTCCGCTCTTGTTTTTTGTTTGCGTTTTCAGGTAATTTCTCTTACTTTGCTCCTCTTATTGTTGATATTTGTAATTCCTTTTCATATGGAAGAGTTGCAAGCTCAGCAGAAAAAATTTATTTTGCTCGACGCGATTTTATATTCGCTTTTGTTAGCGAAGTACAATGCTTCGAAAAAAAAAAAACCCGTAAAGTCGAGGCTTTTAGGCCCTTTTTGATAATTGTCTCAAGGAATCTGTTCCGGAAATAAAAAGTTATTGCCGAACTCAAACCCAAAAGTATTTTTCCCCGCTAAATCGATCAAAAATAGACAAAGTTAGGGACAGTTTGAAACGCTTTTTTCTTTGCTTGTAAGTTTGGGTTATACTAGGTTGAAAAAATTAAAAAAACAGCGCCCTGTGTGACCAACCTGGCCCTCTGTCCCCCTCAGTTAAAAACCATCTCTTGCATTCCCTCAAATCTTCCCAAGTTAAAAGGGAAAGCATTTGCAAAGGGCCCCGAAACTTTTTCCTTTTAAAAATCTCTGAGAGATAATAAACATTAAGTAATGTTAAAAAGTACACTTTTTAACAATTTCTTTGTCTAAAAACTCGTGGCCCTCATCCAGAGTTCAAATAAGAAGAAAATTACCCCTCGCTCTGAACACTTCATCTCCGTTATCAAAACAAGCGTTTAAATAGGGAGTTTGTATGCCCACAAGATTTTAGATTTTTTTCCTCTAAAAACGTCATCTATGACGGTCTTCAACGTTTTAAAAAACACATCGAAACTCTGTCGAATCTTAAAAAGCTTGAATTTTCCCGATTTAGGGATTTTCTTATTTTTATTTTTGGCATTAGAAAATCTGAGCGTATTCGCAAGGCTTTTGAAAACAGAAAAGCTCAAAATTCAACCCCCGAGTAAAAAACGCTAATCGATTTTCTCGAAGCCCAAATTTTAGAACGAGGGATTTATGTGCTGTGGGAAAAAGTTCTTTTACTCCCGTAAAAAGTTCTTCCTTCAAAGGAATAAAACCCCTTGTTAGTGTCGTCAGCTGCCTCGAACAACAATGTGCAGCGAGACCACTAACTCATCTCGTAATCACCCCCATTCAATGTGTCCGCTTGCCGGGGTTTGTAAGGGCTTTCATACATGAAAAAGTGCAATGTTTTCCGTTTTTTAAACACAGACCAAGTTTGACCCGCTGCGCCAATTAAAACGCTGTTTTAATTGTAGGGGTGCACACCTGCGATCCCAATGCATTCACAAAATCATGTTCTTTTTGTGTCAAAGCTCTAAACACTTTTATGTTACATTCTGAACCCGCTCCGTCCTCGCTGAGATATCCTGTCACGGCAAGGTCTTCAGCGCCCCAGGCTCTGTCATGTCAAGTCCGGCTTCGAGCCCCATCATCAAACTGTCATACTAGGCACCGTTCGGCATCATAGTGACGCGCAGGGGAATGAAACCCTTTTGCGCGGTTGTTGACCCCGGGTCACAAATCTCTGCTATCATAAGTCGTTGGGTGCAACTTTGGGCTTAAAAGTCAACCCACCCATCGCCCAAACTTTTAGGTGTGGACAAACTAATCCCGAGTGCATGGTATTGTGCAATGCAGTTTAGTTTTCTGGGGCTCTCTGGGAACCCTCTAGCATGTCAAGCACACGTCTCTAACTATTCCGGAATTTTGCCTACATCCTCCGTGTCCACGACTATAGAGCGCTATCATGACCTGCCCCCGTGACGATCGCTTCAATGTACCAGGGCCCCATTGATTTCCTCTTTGGTGCCGATCTCACTCAGACATTCTCTGAAAAAACCGGGGACACACGATCGTAGGCAGCAATTCCTGCCCATCAAAACGGTTTTTGGTTGGGAATCTTAGGTCCGGTCCATACTAAACAGCCCCCGAGTCCCCTACTATTTCTCCTGTGACAAGCCCCCCGTTGGAAATACCTCGTTTTTCTCGGGAAACGAAGAAGTCAGTGACCCCCCCTCTCTGGACCCAATGGATTCGCCTTTGAAGAGCCTTCTTTAAAAACCCCTCTCGGGGACCCCCCGGGGCCGTATCGGCGTCACATTCAACCCTGATTGCGTCATGCCAGGTAAAAATCGTGACGTCGCGAAGCTTTTGTCAGTTTAGAAGCGTCGTTGAAGCGGACCTCCACTTCATGACTCAATCATGATTTCATGAGTGTTTAGCCGTTCACTGCACAGCAGCCTTCCTTCGCCCTGCGGAGTACATAATCCCGCATCTTGTGTACACAAGGCACAAGCTCTACCACAAATGCATGGTATTCAACCCCCTTTCTCTTTTAAAAAGGAGTGCTCAACCAGCCCTGCTGGGGCCTAAGCTTCAAAGTGACCTTCCCCTGTTCTAACCATTTTCGCACTTATCCTGTGCCCTGTGCGGGACGTGAGACAGAGTCCCGTCAAATCCTTGGCACCAGGCGATGGGTTTTTTTCAAAAACATATTTGGCGTCCTGAGCCCTATCTCCTGTCGTTGAGTACGGCTAAAAACAGTGACCTACGGTTCCACTCCCTCTGCCTTTCCGGCCCAACGAGTGTTGCAGAAACTGGCTGGCGAAGGTCTAAGTTTCCTCTCGCTTCACGGCCCTTACTTCAAAAAATTACATAGATGGGGCGAGTTTTTCAGGCGCCGTGACCTTGGGACCCAAGCCTGTGTTCTGCTGAGTTGCAGTCTTTACTCAGTGTGCAGGCGTGAGCTACGCAAAATGGGCTAGCAATGTCCTGGGGCGCTTTAGCTCCCTCCCAAGGCATCTAGAAAAATCCCCCGGTCTTCTCCAAGACGAAAAAATTTTTAAAAAATTTTCGGGGTGTTTTGGGACCCCCGTTCCCCATTGCTTAGCTTCCACACTCGCCCTTTGTAGGTTTCGTCACCCCAAAAGGTCCATACTCTCCTAATCGCGGCCCCTATTTGACCCACTCGGGTTTTTCACCCCTTTCGCTCCTGGAGAAAGGGGTTATGCAGAATCTCTGGCTTTTTGCGGTGGGTTGGGGGGAAATCACTTCGGGAACATCTCTCAGACTTTTCATGCCATTGAAAGCGTGCCCAAATTTAGTGATGTTCATGTTTCCCCGCCTCCGTCATGAACGATGCCACATACGGCTTGTAGGGTTTGCGACGGGCCTCGAGAAGGCCTATCTGCACTCTTTTTCTTGCACGTTTAGAGTGCTCGCAATCCACGTAGATTGTTGAGGCAGGGGCAAAAGGCGCGCCCGTCAAGCTGCCATGTGCCCAAGTTGGAACTCAGTGGGAGATTGTTATTTTCTAGGGTGCTTAAAGACACCCCACCCGCTCTCAAGTTGCACATAGAAACAGTGTTTTATACAGACTCCCATCGGCTGCTTGGTCAGTCCCCCCCGCACCAGCTGAAGACATTCGCGCCCAAAGGGGAGCGAAATCTCGAGACCACATCTCCCCTGAATTGGGTAGTTAGTTTGAAGAGAAAACCCCGCCCTTGCGCCTCTGGGGGTGCTCCCCTGGACCCTTTTAACCACCCCTATGGTTTCTGGTTCCCCCTTATGGGTTTCCCCCCCCCGTGGTCTCGCCTTCCCCCCCGTCGGTTGAAAACCCGCCACGACTTTCCGAGTGAAAGGTCCCCCACGGTGTGATAACCATGCCCCCTCATTTTATCCTCTGCTTGTCAAACTGCAGGTTTCTCCCCGCTCTTTAAAGCCCAAGCGCGTGTTCGGTCCACTGGGACGTTTTCCCCCATCTTTCTTTTCTCGCGAAAATAACCTTGCACCCCCCTCTGGGCTCTGCTCCCCCTCCGATCTTTAGGGGGCGATGCGCCCCTTTTGTGGCATCACTCAGCAGCATACTTCGCTGCTGAGCTCAAGCAATGGAAACACTGTTTGTGACCCCCCGCATGCCACCCCCAAGCCCTTCATTGACTCCCCTGGGTTTGTCAGGGGGGCGGGGGGGCTTCATTTTCTTTTCTCCCCGAAGAAGCTCGTCATCCCCTCTTGCTTCCCAAGGAGGCATTTGTCGCGCTCTTGTGTGATGCCTTCCATCTCTCCCCCTTTCACTCTGGCCCCCCGGGAATGTGCAAGCTCTCATTCAGCAGAGTATTTGGATTATCTTTTCTGGGGTTTGTTACGGAACGCATTCGTCGCTGCTTTAACCGTTTCAAAAAACCGCGCCAAGCCTAACAGCAAAATTTTGGTAAATTTAAAACCTTGGGGGTTAAGCCTTCGCGTGCGTTCCCCCAGTGGGCAAGACTACCTGGCCCCTTTCAGGAAGAGAGTCCCCGTCGTAAGCCCCCATCGTCAAAGGGATTAGTCTTTCGTCGCATGGCCACCAAAGCTTCAAACCCTTTGGGTGCTTGACCTGTCCACTGAAGTTTTTTCCGGGCCTGTCTTTAAGGTTTTCGCCCGGCGTGGACTCCCCCCACATTTTTGACTGTGGCGTAAAAACGAGGTGCTGCCCCTCGCTCCCCGGGGACTTTTCGATTCTCTCACGGCAGCTGAGGGGCCGCCATCCGGGGAAAGCTTGCATACGTAATGTTTGGTGGCATTTCAAAACCCCCCCTTTCGCTCCTAATTTTGGTGGATTTGGGAACCGGGGGAAAATCCGCCAAGTTTATCCCCATCGACTAATTTAAAGGGCTCCGCCCTTAATTTGAGGAGTACTCCACCCTGTTTTCACGATGAAAAACCGTGTTTTAATGGGCGTCGCTTTGTGCCACTTCGTTCGACCCCCCGGGGGCCCAGATTATCTCTCCCCACATTTGTTGATCGGCACCTCTTTTTTTCGCACCCCCGAAGTTGCTGTCGTCGAGAATGCCTCTCACCTCTCTCGTTGGCTTCAAGTCCGTCAATGCATCAACGCTTTTGGACACGTTGGTCCTTGGATCGCACAGCAGAGCAGTGTGGGAAATGGGTGGCGCGTGCCCGAAAACCCCCAAGGTCGGGGGACGTGGTCCTTCTGTTGGGGAAACCCCCCTACCACCCTTTGTCTTGGGCCATTGGGGGGTGGTACAAGTGTGCCCTGAAAGACAACGTATAGAGTGGGTTCCCTTTGGGCTCCCCCAAAAGGAGTGTTTTACCCCTCCGGTGAACAAGTTGGTGATCCTCCCTCCCTTGTTATGTTTTGGGTCGGGCTTTAGTTTAGTTCTTAGTTTTTTTTTGGTCCTTCTAAAATATCCATTTTAGGTGGGCGGTTTGTTGCGCGATTTCCCCCGGGCTTTTTTGTTGGTATTAATTTTTCTCTTAGCTATTGGTATTTCTTGTTTCGTATTTTAAAGTTGCACATATTTTTATCACCTGTTTGAATTTCTGCTATCAGCGTTTTCCTGTTTTTCTCGCGTTCGACTTTATGCAACTTTGTCAACGCAGTCTCCTCTGCCTCACTCGAGAAGTGCAAAGCGTTTTTTTCTCAAAATTTTTCGCTCGCACCTCGAACGCACGTGTCCGCTTCAGCGGACATTGCAACCCGTATATTTTAAGGTGTAGCCGCCCCCGCGTCCGTCTTGGAAACAACGACGGGGTTCCGAGCTGAGTTTGGTTTGACTTTTTCAGGGATTTTTTAATTTCAAAAATATTCCAAAAACGGTTTTTTTTCCCTGTTCCTCTCGGGGGGCTTAACATCCCGCCCCTGATTTTCCTCTGCACTGCCCTCCTTCACCCACGTAAGATTGGGGGAAGTTTAGATCAAAAAAATATATACAGCCATTATTTTTCGGAGTTGAGCATCTCGGCTCGAAACAAATACAATACTTATTATTACTACTTTAGAAATTAAAAAAAAGCCCCCCAAAACCGGGAAAACCAACGGATCTCCCGATTTCCCAAAGGGGTTTAACCAATAGACCATGGGAAAGGGTTACATTTTTCCTCTTTATTGTGTTGCATTATACAAAGAATGTTAAGAAAGTGGGTAAGGGGCCCCCCCCTGTGGGTGGAAAATCCGTGGTTCGATTTTCCCCCGGTTTGGGGGGACTTTTTTTTAATTCGAATGTAGTAAATAATTACAATTACACTAGGGATGTTTCCCGTTTAAAAAAAATCAGAAAAAAAAACCCTCGCTTTTTACCTGGTAAGGAAATGACATTTTTAAAATTTAAAGTTGGTGGTCAGTTCAAAGGCAACAGTTTTTGTTGCAGTACGTTCCATCCATAGATATAATGCAATCAATTAAGAGGTTATAGTACCCGACCTGAGGTTAGTGGTTAAACGCCTGTCGGAATGGGGAGATCCCTGGTCGTTCCCGTTTGGGCGGACTTTTTTAATTTTTTTAATTTTAGCAAAAAAAAATTACACCTACGGAAGTGTTTCTCGATCAACAAACGAGAAATAATACAAAAATTGGGGAGTAAAAATTTTAAGTTGATGTAGTACAGCTAAAGAACTTTCAAAACGCAAAAATGAAAACTTATTCTTTCTCGCCTTATCATTTTAATTTTGTATTTAGAAGATTTGAGAAATTTTATTCGTAAAAAAACTTTTTAAGTATATACTCGATTATTTAAATGTGTTTTTCGTTAGCCACAGGAAATGTGTGGCACTTAACAGCATTGCACTTAAATGAAACTTTCTACTCGTGGTTTGTGTAATCGTTCAATGCACTAAGTTTGTGATATAAGCTACCGTGAATGCATTTCTGTTATCTCGCTTGTACCAAGATGTGTTAGATTGTTGTTAGTGGACTAAACTTACTTACACACTGGCGGGGAGGACAAAATGCAAAACTCGCTAGTGACTAATGTAAATTGTCCGTGCTGATAATTGAACACAGCTTGTCAGCTCATTTCACGCCCGGCCGTTGACGGGAGTATGACCGAATAATGTTCTGGCACAAAACGCCATCAATACTTACTTCCGGTTACAAATACCGTCTCTTTGAGGCGTTAGGCGGAAATTATTAATAAACTTGATACCTTCAACTTATGGACAAGGTGGAAGCAACTCGTGTTTATCAATATCCACGAAATGGAAGTCGCTTAGATCCCAGTACAAAACACGGGCAATTAAATTCATGAAATAGTTATCGGCTTTTGACAACTGTTGAAGCGCATCGTACGTATTGCGACAAAATTATTAATGTGTAAGTCGAAATATATGGAATAATATTGATTTGTGTCAGAGCAGTTCAAACGATTAAATCGTCATGGACGTAGTAGTTATTGACGAAGTCATTCAATTGTACGGTTATCGCTTTACATGGTATAATATTGAGCACGTCACAGAGATAAATGAATACATTAAAACACAATTCGATATAATATCGTGCTCAACTCGACGTACGTTACCACACGGCAACACACGTACAGAAACTAGTAAAATACGTACACTTTGTGCTGTGTGGGTAGGGTACGTACGAGCAACACACTAACAGTGGCGCAGAAACACACGTACTCAAATGACTTACCCACACTCCACACACCATATAAATCCCACACTAAACGTGCGTTAAACGTACATTTTACACACGTTTTACACAGTCGTATGTTTGCTGGGATAATACTCTGAATGATTTTATAAGTATAAACTGAGAATTTTGAAAAAAAAAAACAAGTGCGATTTAGTTAGTCTATAGTTTTTATTTTTTATTTGACAAACTCCGTTAAATTCATAATCTATCCTAATGTGATAAAAATGTTTGATGGTAATTTTAAGAAGTGATTTAGTTACTGGAATACACCTTAATTTGTGCTTATATTCAGGCCATGCCGCTGATAAATCATTAAAAAAACAATAATATGATGGTTAGCGTGTTAAGACACGTTCGTTTACTGACATTTCTTTAAAACCAATGGCGTTCGTCTCTCTCAAAGTCTTGAGCATTATGATGCTATCCAGCCGCGTGGAACGGACGGGGCAAAAACACGCCATATGTTGGACTGTAAACCCTTTTATTCTGCACTAAAGCGAGGGCCCTAGGTTTT
>JAMZAV010008160.1:0-28557 GCA_024449915.1 Sweltsa coloradensis | reverse complement strand
GTTGGGGATAAAGCTTTTTGTAAATTTTTTGTTTGCGTAGGACCATTTTTCCTTTGCAAGTGCTTTTTTGAAGCATTGTAGGTGATTATTGTCAAGTTTTCTATTGTTACTTGTTAATTGTTATTTTAAACCTCTAAAACTCTTATTAAAACCTTTATTCAATGGACTCTGGCTAACTTTTTCAACTTTTCTTTCAGAAAACAATACACCACCATTACCTTATTGTATTTGTTGGATGAGCGTAGCGAGCGAAGCGAAGATTCCATTTCACTACACTGGAGAAAAAAATCCGGAATGTTTTTTTTTCTGTATTTTTGTGTGTTTGTCAGCACGATTCCGGCTAAACTGATACTCCATTTGCGATGAAATTTTTTAGAGGCCTTTAAAATCTTTGAACTTAGAACTTCCACGTTTTTGAGCGCAATCAAAAAATTATTTCTCATGAAAATCGCAATTTTACGTTTTTTTTTTAATTTTTTGAAATTTATTTTACTTATAACATTTACATGCTTTATCCGATTTTAATGATTTTTTCCAGAACCTTAATTTTATGAATTAGATGTCCATGTGAAATTTGAGCGCAATAAAAAAATTATTTTTAATGAAAATAGAAATTTTGTGTTTTTCTTTTGTTTTAAAACAATATTTGACTTATAACACCTACATGCTTTATTCTATTGTAATATTTTTTTACAGAACCTTAATTTATGAATTTATATATTCGTGTGAAATTTGAGCGCAATCGAATAATTATTTCTTATAAAAATCGCAATTTTTCGATTTTTTCTTTAAAAAAAAAAAAAAATTAAATTTAAGTTTATTTTTTTTAATTTAATTTAATTTAATTTTAAAAAATCTTGAACTTAGTAATAGTTTTTTCACAAAACAACAGAAAATCCGCATAACACATGGCAGCTCAATGCACCAATTACGCTCATCCAACAACGCGGCGGGACTTATGAGAGAATGATACACATTTGGCAGTTAGCAAATAGCTATTTGCTCGGCCAAGATGCATCCGACGTATATAAAACTTTGCAAAGTTGTCAATAAAGCATGCAAGGACAGCCCTATGGTCATAAATTTTTAAATTTTGTCATAATCAGCCACAAAAAAATCCCAAATTCAGTCAATTTCTTAGTTTTTAACAAAATCAAAATTCGTGAAAACTAAATTATTTTTATAAATTATTTTTCAACAAACTTTGGAAATGTGTTACTGTAGTGCCCTATATTTCCACATTTGTGACATGTTCAAAATTTCAAACACTTATGGTGTCAGCCGGCCAAGCGAACACCAATTTGCCTAAAATGCGTGTCCTATATTCTATTAAGCATTTTCTTAGAAAAATATGAACGTTATAGCCCCACCCGTTTGGTCAGAATCGGCCCAATGTCTCGAAAATATCGCACTAAAATCGAAAAAAATCGTAAAAGTACGATATTCATGAGAAATATTTCTTCGATTGTACCCAAAAACGTAGCAAGTCTAAGTTTAGACATTTCGAAAGTCCCCTCCAATTTTCATCAAGATCGGATATGCCGTTTGCCCGTAGAGAGCGAACAGACAGAAAAAAACAATAATCGAAGAAATATTTCTCATGATTATCGTACTTTTACACTTTTTTTTTTGCGTTTTTTTATGCGATATTTTCGTGATATTTGGGCCGATTCTGACCAAACGGATGGGGCTACAACGTTCATATTCACACCGACTTTAAAGTTATGGTGATGTAGTACCTTTTGAAAGAAAAAGTTGAAAAGTAATCCTGAATCCATAAGAATAAAGGTTTTAATATGAGTTTTTTGAGGAATATAATAACAATTAACAAATAACAATAGAAACTTGACAGCAATCACCTACACTGCGTTTCACAAAGAACTTGCAAAAGTAAAGAGATTCCACGCAAACTAAACACTTTATTAAAAAGCTACAACCTGATATGCGTACTGTGTATCGTATGCTACTAATCGATAGACCTTCATCTTATCGTAGCACGGGGCATGGACGAGAATGTTGATTGCTTCAGTTTGACTTTTTACCTTGCTCGGCTAGGGACCGCCCTCCCCCCCAACCCCCCCAAAACATACAGGCGCTACGTAGTCCGTGGAACAAGCTGCTAAAACTATAGGAACATTTCAAATCCGGAAACCAGCACCAAAATTTAGGAGCAGGTAAAAGACATATTTTAGAATGTTATTTTCACGGGGGACACGCATGGTAGCAAATAAGTCACCTGTCATGGCGTCCACAAGATGGCCGCCAAAATAATTCTTAAAATTGCTGTAACTCAAGAAGTAATCATCAGATTTGGATAAACTAAGTTTTGTTTTATTCGGTTTTTAATGCTCAACAAAAATGTATTATAAATTTTACCGTAAATACAATAGTTTTAATTATATTTATATATTATTACAATGTATTGCAATTATAGCACTTTTTGGTTTTTATCTAATTATTTATACGTAGAATTCGCTAGATTGTCAAAAATTTTTCAGACTATACTAAAATAACGCCAATAAATCCAAAATTTAAAGTCCCGAAACAAAATTTCTGTAACTTTTTGATTAATTAATTAATTAAATTAAGCATTAATTAAATCCCAATTAAAAGTTTCTTATTCACTTACCAAAGTCCAAGTAGTGTATCACACAAGAACAATATGAACCACAATGAACGAAAAAATATTAGTTCCAAAATTAATTCCAATCACTTTCCTATTAATTCAATTAATTCAATTAATTAAAAATAATGACAATAAATCTCAATAAATTTTGTCAAATTAACACAATGTAGTCGACCTTGGAATCATTTAAAAGCTAGTTTTAAGGCGAATAAATGTAATGAAAAAATTAATTAATTAAATTAATTAATCACCGAATTAATTACATTTTAGATAAATTATCCCACTTTTGACATATGTATTGTTATGTATACCTAAAAATTTGATCGATCGTCATAAAAATATACTACTTTACTGACATAATGCCAATGAATCCGAATTGTCATGTCCCGAAACAAAATTCTTATAACTTACCGATTAATTAAGAAATTAAATGAAGAATTACTTATATCTCAATAATTGTTATTGTCACTCAATTAACACATACTAAATGCCAACAGAAGTATCAAATATAAACAATGCGAGTATAATTTTAAAAATTTATTGTCCCAAATTAAGTTCATGCTACTTTCCCGTTTATTGAATTAATGAATGAATAAAATTAATTGATTTAATCACCATTTGTTGTGTAAAATTAACACAGTTAAACTGGGAACCATTTGCAAGCTTATTTTACAGGAAAATAATTTTGTGGGAAATTCAATTAAAAGAAAAGTAGCATGAACTTAATTTTGGGACTATTAATTTTTTAAATTATACTTGCATTGTTTATATTTGATACTTCTGTTGGCATTTAGTATGTGTTAATTGAGTGACAATAACAATTATTGAGATATAAGTAATTCTTCATTTCATTTCTTAATTAATCGGTAAGTTATAGGAATTTTGTTTCGGGACATGACAATTCAGATTCATTGGCATTATGTCAGTAAAGTAGTATATTTTTATGACGATCGATCGAGTTTTAGGTATACATAACAATACATATGTCAAAAGTGGGATAATTTATCTAAAATGTAATTAATTCGGTGATTAATTAATTTAATTAATTAATTTTTTCATTACATTTATTCGCCTTAAAACTAGCTTTTAAATGATTCCAAGGTCGACTACATTGTGTTAATTTTACAAAATTTATTGAGATTATTGTCATTATTTTTAATTAATTGAATTAATTGAATTAATAGGAAAGTGATTGGAATTAATTTTTGGAACTAATATTTTTTTCGTTCATTGTGGTCATATTGTTCTTGTGTGATACACTACTTGACTTTGGTAAGTGAATAAGAAACTTTTAATTGGGATTTAATTAATGCTTAATTTAATTAATTAATTAATCAAAAAGTTACAGAAATTTTGTTTTGGGATTTTAAATTTTGGATTTATTGGCGTTATTTTAGTATAGTCTGAAAATTTTATGACAATCTAGCGAATTCTACGTATAAATAAATTTGATAAAAACCAAAAAGTGCTATAATTGCAATACATTGTAATAATATATAAATATAATTAAAACTATTGTATTTACGGTAAAATTTCTAATGACATTTTTGTAGAACATTAAAAACCGAATAAAACAAAACTTAGTTTATCCAAATCTTATGATTACTTCTTGAGTTACAGCAATTTTAAGAATTATTTTGGCGGCCATCTTGTGGACGCCATGACAGGTGACTTATTTGCTACCATGCGTGTCCCCCGTGAAAATAACATTCTAAAATACGTATTTTACCTGCTCCTAAATTTTAGTGCTGGTTTCCGGATTTGAAATGTTTTTACGCTTGTTCCACGGACTAACGATCGCGTAAACTCACGCAACTGGGAAGTTTTAATAATGTATTAATCCAGCAACTGCACGATATAGCAATATGTCATCCATACAGGACTGCTTCACCATCTTGATGTATGCCTAACTGATATCAAAGATGTAGAGCCGCAGAGAAATAATAGTTTTATAAACAAAATTTGGTGCAATGAATTGATTTATTTATTTATTTATTATTTATTTATTTAACGTCTATCCTATTCAGTTATAAAAACTGATTTACAAAGGAGGACAACTAAATAAATCTAATTACATAGATGCAGAAACTACAATAAACTACATTTACGTACATATTTGAAATAGTAGCATTACAAGAACAATGCATTAAGGGGAAGCCCTAGACCCAAATATGATTTCTTAAGAATGCAGTAAAGACGTCTGAAAGTAAGTAGAATGTAAAAAGGGCTTAATAAAGAGCGGATTATTTTTTTTAAAATTTTTTTTGACGGGACTAACCTCAGAATCAACAATTGTATTCAAATAACTTGAATCAGTTGCTTAAGTTCTAGTTTGTTTTTTTAGCAGCGGTTTTTTGTATTTTATTTCTACCACTCCTTTATCTACAACCTCATAAAAGGATTTTTGTATTTATATGGTTTGTTGCGTTGCACAATTTTTTTCGCCTGCCGGTAATTTTGTACCGTTTAACGGAAAAAATCGTGCAACGCCTGAAATCATATAAAACCAATAATACTTATATTTAGGTTGTAGATAAAGGAGTGTAGAAATAATATACAAAAAACCGCTGCTAAAAATTCAATTTTGAACTTGAGCAAGTGATTCCCCGTAATTTGAATAAAATTGTTGATTCTGAGGTTATGTCCCGTCAAAAAATTTCAAAAAAATTCCGCTCTTTTATTAAGCCCCTCTTACATTTTACTTACTTTTCAGACGTCTTTACTGCATTCTTTAGAAATCATATTTGGGTCTAGGGATTCCCCTTAAACACAAAACTTTTCAATGTAGGATAACTTGTTTAAATAACAAATTGTAAATGTAATCATGCGAGTTTTTTGAGCGAAGCGAAAACTTTCAATTTCACTTACGTGTTTATTTTATTTTTACTTACGTTATCTCAAGAAAAATAGCTCTGGTTTTTGTTTTAGTTTTTTTGTTAATTTTTGTCTCTTTGTTCGCTCTCTACCGGACAAACAGCATAAGCGATCTTGATGAAATTGAAGGGACCTTCGAAATCTCGGAACTTAGACTTGCCACGTTTTTTTGGTACAATCGATCAAATATTTCTTATGATTATCGTACTTTTACGATTTTTTCTCGATTCAATCCTGTCAAATAAGATCTTATATTGACGTTTATAGGAAATAATTGCGATGTCGCTGAATTTTTGCAGAGACTTTCCTTATATAATACTCATCAACATACTAAAACCTCCCTACAATCGGATTAGAGCTTCGGCCGCCATATTGGAAAATGGCGGTTCAAAGGTGTTGGTTAAATCGAATATTTCCAAATTAGTTGGAGATAGACAAAATGTTGCAATGGCAAAAATATTCCCCATTCATTCCCTACAAAAAAGGTGTATTCTTTAGTTTTGATAGGGGCAACCGGCAAAGGTTACGTCACAAAATCGTGGTTTATATGTTGCTTATTGGAGTACCAGCTGACTTTTTTAATTTTCACGCCCAGCATCAAACAATGCCCGGTAAATCCACAAGAATCGATTTAAATACAAAAGGAAGGAAGGAAGGGGTTTATGAAAGCTTCCATTGGTATTTTAAAAAATCAGGTCTGCGAAATCGGTTTTGGCATTTACCCGGAAATTGGTATTTCCATTGTTGGCATTTCCACAAAAATGCCATATTTGACTCTCCATTATTAAGCACTCAATAGCATTGGAGGAAAATTCTTTCTACGCACTTGAAGTGACATATAACGTTGAGATAACAACCAGGTTTAAATCCAATATGGCTGATAATTCCTATAATATCCACAACATCAAAGTGAATGATGTAACAAAAAGAGTGTAAAAACAGCAGGAAAACAGTATTCATATTGTAATATTAGGATCAGCAGCCGTATTGGATTAAAACTTTGTTGTAATCGGATCATTATTTAAGTCATTTCAATGTGCATTGTGCATAGAAAGAAGTTTTTCTCAAATGCTATTTAGTGCTTAATAATGGACAGTCAAATATACCATCAATGGAAAAAAACAAATTTGGGTAAATGCAAAATCCGATTTCGCAGACCTGATTTTTTAAAATACTAAAGGAAGCGTTTCACGAAACCCCGTACAAAAGTTATTTTGTATTTAAATCGATTTTCGTACGGATTTACGGGGCATTGTTTGATGCTGGGAGTGAAAATTAGGAAATCGGCTGGTATTCCAGTAACCTTTGCCCCTACCAAAACTATAGAACATACCTTTTTTGAAGGGAATTGAATGGGGAATATTTTTGCCATTGCAACAATTTGTCTATCTCCACCCAATTTAAAGATATTCGATAACCAACACTTCTTGGCCGCCATTTTCCAATATTTCGGCAAAAGCTCCCGTCCAAATGTATGGGTGTTTTAGTATGTTGAATAGTATTGTATAAGGAAGATCTCTACAAAAATTCAGCGACATCGCAATTTTTGTCTCCCAAAATTCTTATTTGACAGGATTAGGCCTCATTTGTAAAGAGATATTTTCGTGATATTTGGCAAACGGTTACTCCGATCTTAATGGAATTTTATGGGAACGTTTAAAATTACTGAAATTATATTTTTTATGGTTTTAGCGACATTTGAAGAAATTTTTCTCATAGAAATCGTAATTTTTTTCGTTTTTTTGTCGGTTTTTAATGCGATATTTTCGTGATATTTGGGCCGATACTGACCGAACTGGTGTGGCTACAACGTTCATATTTTACATTGACATAAAGATTATGGTGAAGTAGTGCCTTTTGAAAGAAAAAGTTGAAAAAGTGGTTTATTATTCATAGAAATAAAGGTTTTAATATAAGCCTTTACAGGTGTATATAACCTATAGAAAAAGTAATGAGATCTTACTAAAAACCGAAATCATTAGACAGAAATATTCAAAAAAAAGCTCATCCATCAACGCGACTGGAAAAAGCATTCGCTAAGCGGCCTAGTATGGAATAACAGAGTATTTGTACCTTATCACATGGACAAGGCACGGGGTCACAGAGCTCCGGTAGGCCTACATAATACATATTTTTGTACATCAACGAGTAAAGGAATAACAATAAATATGTATTTTCCTTTAATAAATATTACAAACCTGTTTTTTTGGCGCCTCGTAATTAAAAAATATTCTCCTCACCGTTCACAAGGCGGTGTGTTGTAAGAAGTCGTAACAAATAGCACCGTAGAAAAAATGAGGTTATGTTTGTTTGCTTGAAAACAAAGTTAGGAATGTGGCAAGGAAGAAAGAAAAATGATAGACTGAACCTATCAATTAATTAATTGTATTACTGTATAAATCCCCCCATTTGAAAATGTTCATTAAATAAATAAATAAATTCGTACCGGTATTTATGAACTACCCTCTCAAGTCACACAATACACCTATTCCAACATCTTTGCACAATACAACTGATTTTCACTGGAAGACATTACATTTAAAGCACACCAAACCAATCCTGTTGGCGCCGACACCACCGACGAGTGATCGGCATATTTAACACCGATCAATCAAGCTGGACACGATTATGGAGCTTAGAGAGACGTTTATGATGTACATTATGGAAGCTTGCACCTAGACAATAAATCTACATACCTTCTTGAATCTCGACAACCTAATTCTTTGGAGTAGGAGTGGAACGAGAATCGCCGGATTATTTACTGAGTCAACCAATCAAATCTATATATTTTGCACTTAGCGTATTATGTTACCGAAGTTCAAGGCCTGAAGTGCGTTCTGCCTTTTGTTGTCCCTCAAGGAGTAGGCCTACAAATCACCGCCCACTGGAGATCCAAATAAGGGTTAACAATGAAGTCATGTTTTAAAGCAGAAATCACAACAACGCACTCAGTGGATCAAGTAGGCAGATTACATTGGCTACAGTTGGTACGCAGTAAGAATAAGCATGCTGCAGTGCAGAAGCCTATTCTCACATCTAGGCATTGTTACACCATGGAGTTATAAAGTAGTTTGTTACACAAGCCCCCCCCCCCCCCCCCCACACACACAGATTAATATAAAATGTTGTAATCAATTACATATCATAATCCTGTCAAATAAGAATTTTTGGAGGAAAAAATTGCGATGTCGCTAAATAAGCGAAGATAAGACTTCAATTTCACTGACCCCTCAAAAAATTTAGCTCCAATTTTTTTGTTTTTGTTTTTTGATTTTTCTGTCTGTTTGGTCGTGCTTTACCGGGCAAACGGCAAATGCGATCTTGATGAAAATTAGAGAGGACCTTCGAAATTTCTGAACTTAGACCTGCCACGTTTTTAGGTACAATCAAATAAATATTTCTCAAGAATCTCGTACTTTTACGATTTTTTTTTGCAATTTTTAGTGCGAAATTTTCGGGCCATTTGGTCCGATTCTGACCAAACGGGTGGGGCTACAACGTTCATATTAATTTGAATGGATGATTATGTATTGCTTTTTGGAAGAAAAAGTTTAAAAAAAAGTTAGCCAGAGGCAGAATCCATAGAATAAAGGTCTAAATATGATTTTTTGGAGGTTTATAATAACATTCAACAAGTAACAATAGAAACTTGACAACAATCACCTACAATGCATTCAAAAAGCACTTGCAAGGTAAAGTGATCGCAAACTAAAAACTTACAAAAAAGCTCATCCATCAACGCGACTAACAAAAGCGTTCGCGAAGCGGCCTAGTACTCAACATACTAAAACTCCCCTGCAATCGGACTGGAGCTTCGGCCACCATATTGGAAAATGGTGGCCAAAAAGTGTTACTTATCGAATATCTCCAAATTGGTTAGAGATAGACAACTAGGGAAACGCCAAAGTCGTTGTTAGACGAGTGAGAGAGTCATGTGTTGAGTATGCGGGAACATTTGCATTTAAGTTTGATTATAATATTCGTATAAACAAAAGGGTATTTAAGTTTAAGTCATAGTTTAGGCCATAATGCTCCACTGTAGCCTACGATAGGCTAGGGAGGCCTAAAAAAGGGGGAAGACAAGGAATGTTACCGGGTACTCAACACGTGGCTCACTCACTCGTTTAACAACGACTTTGGCGTTTCCCTAGTACGAATATTATAATCAAACTTAAATGCAAATGTTCCCGCGTACTCAACACATGACTCTCTCACTCGTCTAACAACGACTTTGGCGTTTCCCTAGTCGACTTGGCTAAAGTGCCCTTATAGCCCAAATGTGGGAGACGTGGGTTCAATGGTCGGGAAAGATTTTGTAATTTCTGGATTGTATTTTTTAAATTATTATTTAACATGTTTTGAAATGCATATAACGCAGTGTAGTCCTACATCTGTGACAATACCATGGAAAACATAGCCAGTACGAAATACGTGAAAATATTGCAAGGTTACTCAATCTACGAGCGGAATTTGGGGTACCTTGACGTCCAACATTCGATTAACCTTGGACACGGCATTTCACAGCCAGCTAAATAACAAACAAAAAATATTATTTCAAAATGACAAACCATTGTCGTTAAAATAATTTCTATACATTTCAACGTATTTTTCAGTTTTTTATTTCTTGCAGGTTTAAATCGCAACGGATAGTGCTCATAGCAGTTCTCAGTTACCTAGTCACGGATGTCTGTTTGAAATTTCAGCTCAGTCTATATGGCCGTTCGGCCGTATGGGACCGGACAGACAGACATTTAACATTTAACAGAATTAATCACGACCAAGGCCCGATCGAGTAGCGTTGTAGACTACGTTCGCTGCGCTCACTCGTCTAATTAATGTTGCAGTGACAAAAATATTCCCCATTCAATTCCCTACAAAAAAAGTGTCTTCTATAGTTTTGGTAGGGGCAAAGGTTACGTCACAAAATCGTGGTTTATATGATGCTTAGTACCGGCTGATTCCTAATTTTAACACCCAGCATCAAACAATGCCCGGTAAATCCGTAAGAAATCGATTAAAAATCAAAAGGACTTTTGAACTGTGTTCATGAAAGCTTCCATTAGTATTTAAAAAATCAGGTCTGCAAAATCAGATTTTGCATTTACACGGAATTTGTTTTTTTTCCATTGTTGGCATTTCCTAAAAAAATGCCATATTTGACTGTCCACTACACTACGCAACATTACTAACCTCATCCCTGGTTGGCCTCACGTCATGCGTGTGACGTAATGCCTCGAGAGCCATCCTTACGGCGAGCCTACTATACCCAGCCGGGGGAGGCGCCAACCCACTGCTAAGTTTGCACACGCAGACTATTGTTTTTGTACACCTGTTCTCGCACATAATATACAACACACGCCTCATCCAGGCCTACACACTGCCGAAACGTTTGATCTTTACCAGGTATTTAAATTTTAAATTTCTTTCTCATTTGTCATTGTGTAAATTTGGAATAAAACAAGTCCATCTTTCAACCTCATTGACCTTCAAACAATACAGACCCCCCTCCCCTAACAATTAACAGGTCCTTCATTTCATCATGTTGTCCTCCTTTGTAAATCGTTTTTTTAACGGAATAGGTTAGACGTTCAATAAAATAAATCATACAAATAATGTTAAGCCTATGTAGGCCTACATGGAGGCAGTTATACAATATGAACAATATGTATATAATAGTAGTATCAAAAATATCAAGAGTAGACCATAGAATATTGGGTAAAACTAGGAAAACGCTAAAGTCCCGTCGCGTTGTTGAGCGAGCACCGGTACGTGCAACACGACCCGCGTACGACATTCCTATAATGTTACATACCACTAGGAAAACGCTTAATCCCGCCGCGTTGTTGGTTGAGCGTAATTGGTGCATTGAGCTGCCATGTGTTCTGCTGATTTTCTGTTGTTCTGTGAAAAAATCATTACTAAGTTGAAGATTTTTTTTAAATTAAATTAAATTCTATAAAAAATTAACTTAAATTTTAAATTTTTTTAATTATTCAAAATTTTAAAAAAGGAAAAAATCGTAATATTGAAATTTTATTGAGAAATAATTATTCGATTGCGCACAAATTTTACACGAATATATTAATTCAAAAAATTAAAGTTCTGTGAAAAATCATTACAATAGGATAAAGCATGTAGGTGTTACAAGTCAAAGAACTGTTTTAAAAAAGAAAAAAAAACATTAAATTTCTATTTTAATGAGAAATAATTTTTCGATTGCGCTCAAAAACGTGGCAGCTCTTGGTTCAGAGATTTCGAAGGCCTCCATAAAATTTCATCCCAATTGGAGTATCGGTTTAGCCGGAATCGTGCTAACAGACACACAATAATACAGAAAAAAAAGAGAAAAAAAACATTCCGGATTTTTTTCTCCAGTGTAGTGAAATGGAATCTTCGCTTCGCTCGCTACGCTCATCCAAATAAGTCTTTAAGGTCTTGACCGATTTAGCTGCAAATTAGTAAAATAGGAGAGAATGTTCAACATAATGTTGTATAGTGGTCCCAACGAAAGAATGCAGGTGGCTCGAAATTGTTTTCCCAACGTAACAACTTTGTCAACTCTATTCACGCTAGCTCAGCGTGGATCTAGTAGACGGAGGAACTCTGTGATCTAGCACAGATAATTTTTGTTTAAGTTGGTAAAATATATTTCTCTTTCATACACAAAGGCGACATTCCTTTTACCGCGCATTCATTCTACCCCCACCACTACCAAGCATCTGCATTCTTTCGTTGGAGCAAGTATACTTATTGACCCTGCAAAATTTCATGACGATCGGAACATTTTTTTTATAATCAACGATCGGATTTTGTTCAAAAACTATACAGCAACCCGCATAGGTGGTATGTACATGTGTGCAAAATTTCAGGTCGATCACAGAAACGGTGCGACCTGTACCGAAGCATTAACAGAAAAAAAAACAAGAAATAAAGAAACAGACATTCGAGCCATAAGAGTCAAGTGGAGACGCTCTAGGCTTAACATTATTGTATGATTTATTTTATTGAACGTTGGGCCAAAGATGCTGGAATATAGTATATTATAGTAGGCAGATCTTTTCAATCCAGAAAATTAAGTTCACCCAGCGGAAGTGGTCCATACCACCGCTAGAAGAAACAAGAACAACAACAACTCTTGTTGACAACAAGAACAACATCAACAACAAGAAAAATTGGATGATGTATTTTGTTTCGATAATTTTATTTTATATTCCCACATTAAGGTCATGCAGCATCCACCATGCACTTTGTTTTAGTCAAACGGTGAAACCGATTGTCCTGCTTTGAATCCCCTTCATAATCAAATAGAAAGTTTATACTTTATTTCGGTTGGGGGGGGGGGGGGGGGTTGCGACACCTCCGCCCTAATAACCCCCGCGGCATACCAGAACATTCTGTATCGTCCTTGTTGAAGGGCAGTCGTTCGGTATGAGAATGAGACGTGATACAATGGTGATGCATTATATACGAGAGTCTCGTTCAATAGTATCTATGTTCAATATTATATTGGGCCTTCAAAATCCAACTCGCTACCTTCCCGTGGTTTGGCCTGTGAGTAGGGGGTAATGTATTCCCCAAAACTAAGGGCGAGCTCTGGCCAGTTGGGGTGCGTGTTGCAAAGAGAGCTCTCGCGCAACTTTTTATCACACTTTACTTCATTCACACAGCCTTACTCATATTTATTTTCTTCTTTCACTTTTTTCGTCTCCATACTTGCCGGCCCTCTCTGCAACGTGCACTCCTCCGTTCCCACCCAGTTTAACCCTTCCTATCCAACATCCTCACTCCTTCCCATTAACCCCCTTCGTCTTCCCTTACGTTCCTCCCATTGGAAAGACGAAAACATGGTGGTAATCCATGGAAAAAGAAAATTTGGAAGATTCCAATACAATTGACATGGGCACTGATAACTCTACTGTTGAGTGCCCTAAAACAACATTAACTAACTAACTAACTTCAATATTATTGTGGGTTTTTCATTTTGGATTTATTAAGTTTAAGGTCGCGTCAACTGTTAGGTCATAATGCGCCACTCAGTCCCATGCTAGTCAAATGGGTAGGGGAGAAAAGGGGGATTCTCACGTCGCGGTCGTTATCTTCTTTGTAATCGTTCGTGGTGTCTTCGTCGTCGTCCTCGTCGTCGTCGTCAATGAGGTCGTCAAGGGAAGGAGGCAAGGTCCCCGTCGACGATTGCCAATGCTATCGCCTCTAGTTTCGGGGTTTATATACTACCCTTCTTACTAGCTGATGTTTGCCGTATGGACTTTATCTCTTGAATCGCATTTTACGATTAGCAGAGCCATGCTCTGGGCCAATTTTACCCCAGGCCCAGACGGGGGGCTGGGTTTTTCATTGACTGACGGACAACAATGGTTATTGGATGAGCGTAGCGAGTGAAGCAAAGACTTCAATTTCACTGACCCCCCAAAAAATTTAGCTTGGGTGTTTTTTTTTTTTTCCTGTTCGCTCTCTACCGGGCAAACGGCACATGCGATCTTGATGAAAATTTGACAGGACCTTCGAAATCTCTGAACTTAGACTTGCCACGTTTTTGGGTACAATCGAAGAAATATTTCTCATGAATATTGTACTTTTACGATTTTTTTCGATTTTTTGTGCGATATTTTCGTGCCATTTGGGCCAATTCTGACCAAACGGGTGGGGCTACAACGTTCATATTATACATGGACATTAAAGTTATGGTGATATAGTACATTTTGAAAGAAAAAGTTGATAAAGTTAGCCAGAATCTATTGAAATAAAGCTTTTCATATAAGTTTTTTCGATTTTTTGGGCGATATTTTCGTGCCATTTGGGCCAATTCTGACCAAACGGGTGGGGCTACAACGTTCATATTATACATGGATATTATGGTTATGGTGATGTAGTACCTTTTGAAAGAAAAAGTTGAAAAAGTTAGCCAGAATCCATAGAAATAAAGCTTTTAATATAAGTTTTTAACGGTAAATAACACCAATTGACAAGAAACAATAGAAACTTGACAACAATCACCTACAATGCATAGGCATTAAAGCAAAGCACTTGCAAAAGTAAAGATATCCCACGCAAACCAAAAACTTAAAAAAAGCTCATCCATCAACGCGGCGGGACTTTAGCGTTTTCCTAGTAATATGCAGACTATTGGGTGAGCCCGAGCAAACCAGGCTTTGACGCAGAATGCAGATTTTTGGTCTGGATCACTTGGATGCTCCGTCGTTTGTCCTATCGGGTTACGGTTTGCACCTTCCTTATTTGCACCAACAAGTAAAGAATATATGGCGCGATCAAAGCAAATTTTCCGAATACCTTTTTTAGTATCTGACCGTAAATATGACATCAAGCTGGTAATTTGTAGTAATTGCCTAATCTTGTGAATCGGTTAAAAGAGAAACAACACAAGTACCAAAATTACGAGGTTGACTTTTTGGTAAAAATGTTATCTGCGCATGTGCACGCATCTTTTAGTTGAGAAACAACACTTATAAACATTTCGAATAGCAACGGTGATGGAAGATTTTGTATACTTGAGAAACAACACAAGTCACACAAATCAACAATAAAAAATACATTACGTCCAAAGCCCAGATGCACAGTCGCAAATCATTTGGAAGTTGCAAATTTTTTAGATTTCATATAGGCTACTTTTGATGTAATTGTAGGGTGAAATAAGAATATCTGCACCAAGCCAAGAGAGGAAGATTAGATTTTCATTTAATAGAGAAACAACACAATTGTTGACCTTATTTTTGACGAAGGTATACATACAAAATTCATTCATACCCACATTAATTAATTAGTTTTAACCTAATTGTCACATCAGACAAAACCTTTTTCGAAAAAAGTTAAAAAATGACAGTGTAAGAAGGTTTTTGTTGATTATCTCTGAACAAATTTTGCTGACTCGTGTTGTTTCTCTTCTAACCGAAATTGATGTGTTTTGATCGCGCCATGCACCAACCTTTGAAAACAACCTCCCAAAAGATTTTTGGGAGAAAATTTGAGGTAGAAAAGTTATCCAAAATGAATGTGAAATTAGCTGGATTTGGCGATGACGCGAATTTTTAAATAAACATTTAATTTAACATTGAAAAAAAGGTTTGCCCGAGCTCATCCGACCGTCTGAAGTTCGCGGGTACGGGGTTCAGCCCATGGTGACGTCATCACGTCCAGCCCACACTCTCACATTACACCACAGGGTCAGGGTAGGAAGACGTTCTCCTTGGGCCGGCGAGGAACATTTCAATGTCAGTACCAGCTAGCTGCAAACCGACAGCGCGATACTCTGATGCGGGAGGTTCCTGGTTCGACACCAGCCACTGGCAACCCTACAGTCCCCCCTGTTTACCAAGTTTACTTCACTTTTGCGGCTGAAGAGTTTAAAATATAGTAGAAGGAACACTAGAAATGAGAATAGAAATAAGAGTAGAAATAAAGTAGAAATTGGTAACAGTAGAAGAATGTTGAATCCCCCCCAAATACAAAAATTTGTAAAAAAAAAAAAAAAACGGCAGTCAAGCTCTCCTTCAAAAGTCTTTGGCTGTGAATGTTGTGAGATATAGAATTTGAGCCAATCTTTTCATTCTTCCTCTCTAGTTTCGCATTGAAAAAAGTAAGATCATTTCGCCTGTTGACGAGCGCCAAGTCAACCATTTTCGTGGTAAAAAAAGTAAAAATTTTAAACTCAAAATCATAAAAAAATTACTTGGCCATTGAATTTGGTTCATTATGAGAACTTTAAAAAGTCAATTGCCAAGTAATGTTTTTTTTATAATTTTGAGTTTAAAATTTTCTTAAAATTAAAATTTTTCTGTGAAAAAATAATTAGAATCGGATAAAGCATGTAGGTGTTAAAAGTCGAATAATTTTTTTTAATCGAAAAAATCGTAAAATTGCAATTTTCCTGAGAAATAATTTTCCGATTGCGCTGGTCAGAGATTTCGAAGGCTTCCATTAAATTTAATCGCAATCGGAGTATCGGTTTAGCCGGAATCGTGTTAACAGACAGACAAAAATACAAAAAAGAAAAAGAAAAAATTCCGTTTTTTTTTCTCCAGTGTAGTGAAATGGAATCTTCGCTTCGCTCGCTACGCTCATCCAATCAAGTCATAAGTAGGCCTAAAATGTTTTTGAATCGAAATTGTACCTCAATTTTAAGAGGGATTGAAGAACAAATAACATAACTATTTGATATGATTTAATTCGAATATTTCCTTAAAAATTAACATAAACACTTCGCAAAAAAACAAAAATGCTTAGAAAAAATTAGACAACGAATTTGTTAAAATTGAGACAAAACTTATCAACCCCGCTTTTAGTTTCGAGATGATATTTATATTTTGCACAATGGGTGCACTTGAGGTATCTTATACCCATAGATATCTTAACACCTATAGCTTATTTATTTATTTTATTTATTTATTTAACGTCTATCCTATTCAGTATAAAAACTGATTTACAAAGGAGGACAACTAAATAAATCTAATTGCATAGATGCAGAAACAAACAATAATACATTTTCGTTAAATATTTGAAATAGTAGCATTACAACAACAATGCATTTAACACAAGAATTTGGTAACAATTGAAAATTATATATATGATTTAATGAATGAAGTCAAATATAAAAAAGGGTGGAGAATGAAGAAAAGAGAGAGAGAAAACACAACAAAAAAACATTAAAAAAGAACAAAAACGAAAAGAAAAAAACTGATTTAATTAGACGATCCCACTCAAACGAATATGAGGTTGCCAAAAATCAGGAACAGCAAAATCAGGAGTATAATCAAACTTTCGCGGAAGAAACACCGAACGCGCGTAAATCTTTATCTTGGGTTCAATTCTTCATTTTTGTGTTCAAATCTTGATCATATATAAATATATCAGATATATAATTATTTTAAAAAATTTCATGTCAAAACTGATCACAGCAATGGAACCGGACACCTAATCAAGTTGCAAGCTCCATCAGTGGGCGGCAACCAGACAATCTAGGCAGAAAAATATAGCTTGAAAAATACATTGTTTATATCATAATCAAAGCAAAATGAACAAACAAAGAGAGAAGCAAAAATCAATATAAGAAGCTTATGGAAGGTAAAATTACTACCACAAAACACACAGGAACAATAACTTACGAAAATAAATATAGTAAAAATCAATTTTTGCTCTTTGATTCATAATCATTCTTCAAATTTTTGACTTTTAAATTGCCTATCAATTCTAGGATACAGTACAAACTGGTTCTTAATATCATAAGAAATTGAATTCCAAATAGGATACGCCTCTGTACATAAATGACTTTCTAAATGCTGCAGAATTTAATCTAGGAACTGATCACAATGAGTTTTATTAAAGTATTAGAATTTCTATCACGAGTAACAATTTAAAAATATAGGGGTAGAGAATACCTTAAAAACATACCTTTCAATACTTTGTATGTATTTACCAGCACGCGATACGTCATCCTTCTCCCTCAATCGTGAAACAAATCACACTGCAAATCTTGGTTCAAGTGGAAATGATCAAACAGATGGTCAATTCTCTTCTGGGCCGGATTCACAAAGCGGGGTTAAATTTCGGGGGGTAAAGAATCGAACCTCCGGTTTTAACATCCCACTCTAACCTCCAATTTAACCCCTTTTTTAAACCCCTGTTTCCGTATTCACAACGCATTTTTTACGTGGAGGTTAGCAGAGGTTAAAAAAACTAAGACTCAAACGAGACGCCATGATGAGCGTCATGAATTAAGCCAATAAGATTGCGCTTTACAACACAACCAATAGAAAATGGTTTTATTAAGATTGTTTTGGTACGAAATTTACATTATTCATAATATTGCAAAACTTTGTGTTTTGTTAGGATAAAATGTTAAGTAAAAACACGTAGGGTAATAAAATTTGTGTTTAGTACTCAATAATTATATTTCTGACATTATTATTGATTAATATATTATTTAAATTTAGTAATTAATTAAAATTAGTGTAAATGTTTAATATATTAGCACCAGAATATCTGATTTTTCTAGTCTTCACAACCATGAAATTTGACATGGTGTAAGAAAAAAATGATCATTAAATTAATCCGCAAAGAGCAAGCTATAAGGTCAAAATAAACAAAACCCACTAAACCCCCCCTTCAAATTGGATATGGGTATTAGCTGTACCAAATACCATTTTATGGGACATCATAATTACTTATTTGTTAAATTAATTAGTCAATGTCTTTTAACACATTAACTACACTTTACTTTCCACAAACCACGTTTTCTCCACCCCAACGCCTAATAGCGTATGTTATTGTCTCTAGATACCTGTAATTCAGCACTAACTATAGGAGATGCCTTAGTGAAGTGAGCTATAGCATGAATTTTGGCGTTGAAGATACTTTAAAAATAATATGAAAAGGAAAATAAATCAAGAGGGATGGCAAGTGATATTTACACCCCTAGTATTCCCTACAACCTTTAACGTTTAGAATGAGCACGTTGGGTCGTATTTAATATATTTTGAATATTTTGAGTTTGCCAAAAAAAAATCATGTCTTAACGGTTTGATCCAATCAACAAAAGTACCTTCCACAACCCCTATTTTTTCACCCCCACCCCTAATAATTATACTATTAGTGCACTAGCATGGATAGTAAGTTGCCAACTTGTCAGCATGAAATTTGGCATGGAGATACTAATAATTTGATTATAAATAATATTTCCATATATTGGTTAGTCGGGAAAACACTCCCGCAAGTGGAATTGTTAAGATTTATAAAAAGTTACATTCAGAAATTAAAAAATCCCATCTCGATCGGGGATTCTCGAACCAGAGTCTTGGGAATGTGGGAATCGGGTTGGATTTTTAGCTTCTTAATTGTATAAATATTAATAAATAATGTGCGGGGGGCAAAGCGAATTTTTCACACTACTTCTCCCTGCCACAAGGATTAGCCGATTTTACGCTATTTGAATATTTTTACTGCCAATAAAAAGGTGTGTCAAGTCAAAGTATTTTGAATTGTAACCAAAAATATCCATTCCGTATAACACAATAATTACACTACACAATTTCACTCACACAATACAATAATTAGAGGCCTACTCTTTTTTGTGGGTTTGGTCTTCAATTCCCAGAAGTTTTTTGCATATTTACATTTTACATAAACGGAATAATATAATATTCGTTTGTACCATTCTTTGTATATATATACACACACACACACACATCAGTATTATAACCTAGCTAGGATGCGCATCCATATTAAAATATTTAAAAATAAATTTACAATTTTTAATTTGTTAATCATAGATCCAGTTTTGTTAATGAGTAATTGAAATCAACAACTGGTCAAGAGAGAGAACCCTCCCCATAACATGATGAACTTGTGAAAAGCCAACCAGGCCATCATTGTATCAATCATCAATCCTGGTATACCTGGGGGAAATGGTGGGAATGATAGATTGTAAAATTACACAGCATGTAATGATTAGTAAAACACAATTTTAAATGGCTAAATTTATTATTATTTCACACATAGTATATAAATCTGCAAAGAAGATAGCACAACGCGACAAATTATGGAGGGCTACGAGCTTTTACCTTAAAATTATTCCAAGTTTTTAACTACCTACAGAGCTAGAAATTCATATGCCCAGCATAGCCCACCAAGACAACTAAATATGCAGGTACGGGCAACCAATAATTTACTTTTCAGTTGCCCGGATGCGCCAAGTAGGTGTGATTGGGTCATAATGAAAGAAGAGAAGACTTAAAATTTTCTGGGAATAAACAAATATCAAATATTAATACAATAAATTACAATATTCTATTTTTTAACTTCAAATTATGCTCTGGGCAAGGAAAAATTTTACTGACTTGCCCAGGTTGCAAGTTTTAGAACATTGCAAGCCTAAACCTAGGAATAAAACAGTCCATTTAATAACATGCTCATGATATAAGCAGGGTGGCACTAAAATTACTCATACAAAGTTCCCTAGCACCTTTTTAAGATTTCCCACGTGAAAAATCATATTTTTTCAGACTTGCAAATTGGCTTTCAGAGAATATAATAATATGGTATACCGGTAGCAAGAGAATTTATTTTTCTCCAGAGTTTATGATTGGCCACTATGGCACATGCAACTTGGGGTCCAGGGGACTGTCTAGAAACATGGTTTAGTTTTATAGATTTATGCAAATCAATAATATTTGCAATTAAAACTTTCTAATAATATTTATTTAGAAATTATTAAAACAAGACTCTGCTTGTCATGTTTAACAACCCAAGATGTCATTCATTCAGTTACCCACAACCACAAAACGAATTTGATGAGTTGACTCAGATCCAATAGAAATCGGTAGCGCAATTATTTGACTTCACACTTCAATCCCTCGACGTAGCTCGACCGCAGGTCCACACTGGACGACGGCGTCCGGTCCGGGTGAATGAGGTTGCTGGTAGGCATACGTGGAGAGGCCAGCCGCCCAGGTAACGGTAGTTGGATATTCGTTTCAAACACCTGAAAAAGATACAAATATGTCAAATTATTTCTTTCGGCTACAATCTACCAACCAAACCAAAAATGTACGTTCCCAATAGAGGCCTAGACATAGATATTGATCATAAATATATAGTACATACGGTACTGTAGACTATTGTGCACATTGAAGTAAATCTACAGTGGTGTGCTCATATTTCACAAACTGTGTAGGCCTATGTAAAATATATTTAGGCCAAAATATTTGAATTTCTGAACAGCAAAATATTTTGTAGGCCCTCAAATTTTTAGGAATGGGTTAATATTTTTATATTTTACTTGTAGCTATAGGGTAGGCCTATTCAATATTATGCTTATGTGAACTGAAATAAACCAACAATAAGTAGTTAGGTAGGCGGAGGCCTAGAAACAATTTAAGAAATTCCCAAAATTCTCATTTGCACACAAATCAGAAGTCAAAACATAACAACTCATGTAGGGCCTAATATCAGCAAGTTGACTCTAAACTATGTAGGCCTAGCCTATGCTGATAACATTCTACCTACTCAGTTCCAAAAACGTATTTTCAGGCGGAGAGGCCACTGAGAATAGTCAGCAAGGGACATTTATTGAGAAGGCTACTGAGGTACTTTTTAAAAATATTTTTAAATGTTAGTATTTACCTTCTTTATTAGCCTACATGATTCAACTATTAAGGACCGATATACTAATTAATCATCTAGAGCTACATAAACCCTCATTCAATAGTCGATTAAAAAATAAATCCTATCCTGGTACTATCAATAGGTGTTACACGACAGATTCCAAGAAAACTTACCAACTTGATCTTAATAAGTAGCATAGTGTGCCTATCGTAGGCCTTACTAGGCCAATGTCTATATTCCAGGAATCTTTGTTTCAACTGATCCTTTACAATTTTCTTAATATCTTAGGCCTAAAAACAAAAAGCCTAGCTCCTCACACCTATTCAACAAACATGCCAATAGAGCCATAGCCTACAAATATAAAACCGAGGCTATCTTAGTCGGCCTTCTGGTAGACCTAGGTCCTACCGTAGGCAACTTACTTAGGCGATGAATTCAGACGAGGACCCCATTTATGATCACCGGGCAGCGAAACGTACGTTGGGGCGACAGCCGCGACAGCAAAGAGCCACTGCTGAAAATCTGCGAGGCAATGGATCCATCCGGTTTCCAACTACAATAAAATGAAGAAACAAAATATTAACACGATAATAACTTTGTTTTAGAACGACCTAGGGGATGCTTATGTAGGACTAAGGTCTACCCGACCCGCCCAATTACCTATATTAGACCCACCCCCGCGCTAGACCTAAAAAGCTTGAAACGTATGGGTAGGCTAGGCCTTCACATTTTGAGGGTCAACCTGCCTATTTGGCTTTGGTCCTAGATAGCCCCAGTACTTCTTCGGGTGGCTTTTTGCGCATGCATGCATTGTAGGGGGCTAGGGGTGGAGTTTGCGTGGAGCGTGTTGGTGTTTAATGATATTAATACCAAGAGGCCTGTAACATATTGTATAGAACTACATATAGCGCATCGCGCCCCCCCCCCCCCCCCCCAACCCCCCATAATTAGTATAGGCCACCAAACCAAAGGAAAGTTCTGGCTAGACCTAGCCCGACACAAGGGCCCTATCTAGGCTAGGTCTAGGCCTAGCCCTAGCCTGAAACACAAGGCTGTAGGCTGGTATGTACGTAAACACATGGCTATGCCTAGACCTTAGAAACATTATGCTAGGCTCAGGCTAGCAAAAGCGTTTTCTAAAACCTACGTATTATGAGTTTATCCATGGGCCTAGGGCCCTATCTATGCCTAGGCCTCAGCCATAGCCCTACGCCTAGGCCTAGCCTAGCGCACAGGGCTAGTAGCTACCAAAGTTGACCAGATTGTAGGGGCTATGCAAACTAGGGTTCCTAGGGCCGAGCCAGGGCCAAGCACTAGGCATCGATTATTTCAATCGTCACACTACCTTATTCAATTATGATGATTGGGCTAGCACCCAGCATCTCCCACTGGATATAGCCTAGGGCCTAGGGCTAGGCTACTAACCGTACTTCGACGAGGCAATCTCTTGGAAAAACCTCCTTCACCAATTCGGCTACAGAGTGCAGATAGGACTGTCTAATGCTCGAAATAAACCGTAAACACAAATTTTGATAGACTGGACAGCGAACATATACTAGTATTTGAAGTGAAAGCCTCGGTCCTACTGGCCAACCATTTGAGCGAGTCTTGTTTACAAAACAAACGTCCGGGTACCGAACCTAAACTAAACCAGCGCGGGAAGTTAAAAGTATTTCAAATGTTGCAATGGAGTACACACCGTAAAAATAATGTTGTGTTTATTTATTTCAGTCTTAAGATTTTAACAATATTAAGTTTAATTAACGATTTATCATCAAATATCTGAAAGTGGGAAAGGTCGGCCATTTGAATTAATCATTCGGGGGTTAGATCTTTCCCCCAAAAAATAGCAGAGGTTAAAATTGGAGGTTAAACTACCCCCGAAAACTGCCTAACCTCCTTTTGTGAATACAAAAACGGGGGTTAGCTGGCCTAACCCTCCAAGTTTAACCTCGATTTTTTTTAACCCCGCTTTGCGATCAACAGAAACTGCGTTGCAGTGGAATTTTCTCTCAATGGAGAAATGCACGTAATGAGTAAGAAAATTTGTTGTAGCCGTATCATTGGACCCTAACAACGTGGCTTTTGAGACAGATCAAGGCAATCCTTTTACAAAAAACTTCAAGCCAATATGGGAAGGTACGGAGATGCTCGGATAGGGCTTGAAAAACTATATGCAAGACAGAAACACAAAGTTGTAAATATGATGGCGAATTATCAGACACCTATACACAAATGAATATGGTGTTAGCAGGGTTCAGAGTACTTGCAGCTTGCTCTATATCATTATATAATGATATAGGAAATTTCGTCACAAACTGGATAGTGGTGATGTATGCCCGATGATACCCTTGTGTATATTCATCTCCTGACAAATAAACGAACCAATACAAAGTAAATTATGATCTGCCAATCATCATGACATTTTTTAAAGCTAATAAATTGAAATGTACCCAGATTTAAAACAAATTGCATACTGATAACTAGCTCAGCTGTAATGAGAGGACCAATACTAGAAAAAAATAATATCGGCAAAGTAAACTCGAAGGAAAAAATTTGTTTTTTTCAAGACCATTTTAAGTACTTAGGAGTCATGGTAGAATATTTACTTAATTTCAAAGAACATATCAGTTACATCTCCATAGAAAATTGCTACAAAAATTGTTTATGAGCGAAGAAATTGTTGGAAATTGTCCAAGTGGGTGCGTCTCGACTAGTTTATAACACCATAGTAGCTCCACATTTTACACTATTGTCTACCTTCTTATGGACATAAATAAAAGTGGACCTTGATATTCTCCAAAAACTTGAAAAACAAAGGGCATGAGGGCCAACTCTCAATGTCACGACTAACACACAGAATGAATGCTCGAGCAACTGCAGTGGCTTAGTGCTGAACAATTAATCAACTACAAAGTTTTATGTTTCATTCAGAAGTGAGTGCAACAAGAGTACTCATACTTCTCAGAATTCTACAAACACAATAATGAACAAACACGATTTGCATGATCATCATACTAGATCTGACTCAAGATTTTTACATGCCTAATCAAAATAAGTGTTGTGGGCAAAAATCCATGTTTGTAAAATGGATTAAAAAAACATTCAATGGAGTTCCTAAGAATCTAAAATGTGGGGGTTAAAAAAAACAAACTTCAAAAAGTGCTATACAACAAATGGGTGCAAATAAGTTTACACTTGTCTAAAAGAAGAAGAAATATCAAGTTATGTACAACCAGGAAAAAAATAGCAGAGTCTAGCTGCTAAAAAGAAGATTATACTACTCTAATAACTCAGTAGAAGGTCCTTGTACTGCCCAAACCACTAAGAAAATTAATCACTAACAGAGTGAATATAAGAATCTAACAAGTAACTCAACATTCTCTCGGTTACAAACTCTTCATTCTACTATTTATAATTCCAATAAAAGAAATTAATAATAAGAAAAGTTGGTGGGCGACCAAGCTGTTGTGTGATCGGGTTGTTGGTTGTACTGGGCGGGGAGTGGGGGGGATAGGGGGGGGATGGGACTTCAGACTGATTCTTCATTTTCACGGTATTCGAATCACCCGCCGGACAAAGAATGGAAAGCGCATGCATGCACAAACAACAGATAGTTCCCTCCCATTTACCTAAACAGGGGGCCAGGCCCCCACCAAAATACATGCCACGAAGGTGAAACAAACTTGTCTGCGGTTGTAGGGATATTTCGTTCGGACGAAAGTTGGCCACACTTGTTTGTTTTCAAACAAGAACAGCTGCCGGATAGCCCAACCGCTCGTGGAACAACGTGTCAGTGTCAACATAACCTATACATTTGTGGGGAATCTGGCATGTCTGAGACCTACCTTGTTCACCCACTCTTTCAAATCGAAAGAAATGGAAAGAAATCATCAAAAGAAACGCGACGGATAGTTGTTTTTGAGTGCCAGACTATTTTATGCACACTGGCGTTCTTTTTTTTAAGCAGCTTAAACGGAGTAAGGACCCATGTTCGCAGGTGGAGGCTTGCATTGTAAACGAGGAGAAGAAAATCGTTGGCGTTGGATACAATGGCATGCCGATAGGATGCAGTGATGATGTTTTTCCGTGGGGTAAACAAGCCGAAGATGGTAGATTGGACACAAAGTATTTATATGGTAATTACGAATTTAAGTTAAAATTTAGACACTCTTTTCAGCATAGGGCGTAGGTAGGTCTACGGGCACTGTTTCGGTTAAGAATGGCCAACTTTTAAACACTTGTAAACTGTGTTGTGTGTGTTAAAGGTTTTGAAGGTTTTTTGTTTAAAATAGCGACGTTAAAGGTTTTGAAGTTTTTTTTGTTTAAAATAGCGACGTTAAAGGTTTTGTAAGGTTACTTACAGTGAGTGTACGGCTCGGTGGAAGTGCTGGTGAAAAGTTGGCCATTCTTAACCGAAACAGTACCGGTCTACGCATAGGCCCCTACAGAGCCCTAGGCTACAGTAAAGCCAAGCCAGACATATTTATTATTGATTAGATCATTAAACACACTAACTAGGGCCTAGGCCTAGCCTAGCCCTATTCTTCAAATTTATATCGGGGCTTAGGCGGTCGCCTAGGTCTACTCTTTCGGTTGGTGTTAGTCAACTTTTTAACAATGCGATTTTAGGGGAAAAGCATAGCATAGGTGGAGGGTATAGTAGTATTTATATATGGTTAGGGGGGGGGGGGGGGGGCGCGAAGCGCATAGCCTATGTTTTAATAATAATAATAATAATGATAATATTGTAAAACATAGGCCTACGCGCTTCACGCCCCCCTCCCCATAACCTATGCTTTTCCCACTTGACTAATGCACCAACCGAAAGAGTACCGCTTTGGTCCACTGATAAAGTTCTAGGGGCTAGGCCTACATTAAGAAAGATAATGTTTTGTCTTCTTCTTCTTTCTTCTTCTTCTTCTTCTTCTTCTCATATGCCCACATTTGGCCTATGATGCCATCATGCTTGATCTAGTCAACCAATAGAGACGAGCCTCCCTTTCCTCCTTCTTCATGCCGTTGGCATTGCGTCACGCTCATTTGCCAGACTGGCACAGGTATATAGATGTCGTCTGTCATGTTCACCATTTCCGCATAATCTGCAGGTACTGGTTTCAAACACGCCTATTCGGTGCAGATGCTTCCCTAGAAGGTCATGTTGAGTCTTCAACCTGAACTGTGCTGTTTCTGTTCGTCTATCATATATTCTTTTGGGTTTACTTGGCTGCGTGGTGTACACCTGCCATGGTTTGTCTTGTCCCTTTTTGACCCATTCTTGTCTAATTTTCTTAGAAACTGCAGCATTTACATGGGCTTTAACTGAGCTGTAAGTTATCGGTTTGCTCTGTTGTAGCATTTTGCTCCCTTTCTTAGCTAAGAAGTCCGCTTTATCATTGCCATATACATTGCAGTGTGATGGTATCCATTGTAGCTTAATTATCTTGTTGCATTGTGCAGTCTTAGGATTTGTAATTTGCACTGCCTTACCGCAGAATCTGCCACTTCCTTGTTGACTATGGCTTGTATTGCTGCTTTTGAGTCTGTTAAAATTACAATTTTATCACTGCGGCAGTCTTTAACTTTGTACAGGGCTTTAAGAATAGCAGTCAATTCTCCGTCAAAGCAGCTACCATGTTTTGTAATTTTGTAGTTGTCCAAAGCATTCACAGCTAGGCCTAGTTAGAGAGCATAATATTTTGTATTGCCTTTGCTAAGCATGTGTTTCAATTTGTGCGTTCTCACTCGTCGTAAGAAATAGTGTGGGGCGGCGGCATGGGATCCGTACAGCTACAGGCTAGGGAGGTTTTGGAGGTAGAGAAGGTTCAACATAGGGCGGCAAGAAGGGTTACGGGGAAGGTTAGGCGGTGGCAGTGGGAGGAGGATGATAAGGGAAATGTAGAGAGGGTATATTATGAGGTATGACAGTGTCACTTCAATGTTGGAGGAGTTTGGTTGAGAGTTATTAGAGGGAAGGAGAAGGGAGTTTAGGTTGTGCAATATGTACAGGGTGGCTAGGAGAAATAGGGGGAGGGGGGACATCCGCAATAGGCTGCAGGAGGGGCCAGTGGCGATTGTAGGCCTAGGCACAATAGGCGCGCGCCTAGGGCCCTTCGATCCTGGGGTGTCCCAAATAAATCCATTTCCATAGGCCTATTGTTTTTCTGTGTTTGTCACTGCCAATATACTTTCTTGGGGATTCTTTCAATAGCTATGGTATAATGGCTTACCGTAGTCCTACTATATTATACTTGTATAAAATAGGTACCGGTACTGTTCTGGGAACAAAATTGATATTGTAGAGTGCCTAAACCTCGTTAAAATGCTCCAAACACACAAGTAGGCCTAATTGAGAAAAAAATCGAAGGGCGGACCCGCATTTGCTGGGGGGCTACCGGTTGCCACCAGGCGGAAGGGCCCATTTATAACCGTAAGGAATTGTTATGTATTACCTATAAGGTTTAGGGCCTTAGCCATAATGAATTGCTCAAAATCTAATTCTTATGATTAGACCTTATGACGCACCAATCAGAACATTCAGCCGTGTGCGAAACTAAGCCTACCTAGACAAGACTAGCCCCTACTACCGTATTTCATTTGCAACTTCTGGCCTAATGTAGGCCTTCTATAACAATGAATGGTTATGGGGGTAAGTGGGGTAAATAGGAACACTTTTAGAATTTTTCATCTTTAGTTGACTTACTGTAAAAAGTTGTACAATTTATTTTTTATGATTTTTTTGTTGTACATTATTCTTTGCACTGTTGTTAGTGTAGAATAACTTGTATGTCATTTTCCTAAAATCATGTACGCCTACTAGGAAAAAATTCAAATGTAAAAAGTGGTACCGGTATTGTTCCTATTTACCCCGTCATTTTGGGGTAAATGGGAACAGACAACGTATGGTAAAAAAGGGGAAATGGAAC
>JAMZAV010008159.1:0-28636 GCA_024449915.1 Sweltsa coloradensis | reverse complement strand
CACATTTTCAACCCCATGATGGAGTAGGTGGTACAAGATGATGGTCCCTGTAAGATTTTTTTCTTAACCCGTCAAAATTTACTTTTAAAGAAAAAGGGCCCTTTAAATTTAAAGGGCCCAATTTTAAACTCTATAATTTACAACGCCATATTTTTAGGGCTTGTGTATTGTTGGTATTTGTTGGTAGAGCTCACAGCTATAGGGAGACTCGGATTCGACACCAAAAGATTAACCGTTTAATACAGAAGCCAGACATGATTCGCAGATAGGGAAAAACAAATCTAAAATTTAGTCTAGGGAAACAAGAAATTTTTTTACCATTACTCAACTGGAGCTAAAAACCCCAAAAATTTAAGCGTTTTGCTCATTTTTAAAAAAATCTTTTTTTTAGTCAAAAATTTAAATTTAAAGGATTTAAAACAAGGAATTAATTTTTGGGAAAGTAAAGAGTAGAAATGCTTGTTTGTTTGGGTAAATTTTCGGTAGGCTCAGGGGAAAACCCACTTTTTTAAGTTTAAGCAGACGGGCGGCCGCTTTTTTTAAAACTGAAAAGGGGAGCAAAAATTTCGAAAATGTGACCGCCCAAAAGCCCAATCAATGAGTAAAAATCCGGGGGGTTTTTATTTTACGGGGAATTTTAAAATGTTTGGGAAATTTAAAAAAAGGGTTTAATTGTTTGGTTCGAAAATTTTTAGAAAAGAAAAATTTACTAATTCAAACTTTTTTGGAAATTTCAGTTGAATTTTAAAATTGTTTCCATTTTTCTGTATGCCTAAATGAAGAAACATTTTTATACAAAACATTATTGCATGGCCATACAATGACAAATTTTTTTTTGGAAACTTAAATGTATAGCTGTGGCTAAAATTGGGTGCCCCCAACTTTTGGAAATTGACCTATTTGGGATATCTGAAACCCGGGATACGTTTAATGGGAACCCAAAAAATTTAAAATACTAAAAAACCCTTTAAAAGTCCCCCCCGCTTTTGTTGGTTTGGGGCGAAGGGTGCTTTGGGAAGATGCCTTGTGTTACGCGGATTTTCGGTTGTTCTTTTAAAAAATCATTACAAAAGTCAAGATTTTTTTTTTTAAAATTTAAAATTATATAAAAAATTAATTTAAATTTTTTTATATTAAATTAAATAAATTAAAAAATTAACTTAATTGTTTAAATTCCCAAAATTTTTTTTTAAAAAAAAAAAATCGAAAAATTTGGCAATTTTCTAAGAAAAAATTTATTCGTTTGCGCTCAAATTTAATACAAAATATTTTAAAATTCATAAAATTTAAAGGGTTTCCCGTAAAAAAATCATTAAAAATAGGTTTAAGCATGTAATGTTATAAGTCAAAAAAATTTTTTTAAAAAAAAAAAAACAAAAAATTTTGATTTTTCAGGAAAAAATTTTTTTCGTTTACGCTCAAATTTCACACAATATCTTAATTCAAAAATTAAGGTTCTGTGAAAAAAATCATTACAATGGGAAAAAAGCAGGTAGGTGTTATAATTCGAAAAAATTTTTTTTTTAAAAAATCGAAAAAAATCAAAAATTTGGGCTTTTTTTTTATGTAAAAAAATTTTTCCCGATTGCGTCAAAAACGTGGAAAAAAATTTTTAATTTCCCGGGGGTTTTCGAAGGTCTCCAAAAAATTTAAAATTGAAATGGGAGTAATGGGTTTTTAGCCGGAATCGTTGTTAAAAAACACAAAAAAATACAAAAAGGGAAAGAAAGAAAAAAAAAACTTTCCGGTTTTTTTTCTCCAGTGTAGTGAAAGGGAATCTTCGCTTCGCTCGCTACGCTAAACCCAAAAAATTAACCTTTAACTAGCTTGCTCAAAATTACAAGGGAGTCGTGTCCAGCTTAAAAGTCGGTTTTATGCCGGTATTTGGGTTTGGTTCGCTCGTCGATGGTTTGGTTTTGGCCCCCTACACTTCGGTTTGGTCAGTTTTCCCTATCAAAAAATCTTTTATGTGACCGAGTGGGTAGACTCTTTTTAAAAATATTAACTGGGCCCTACAAAAAAACAAATATCTTGTTTAAAAAAGGGTTTTAATCTTCGTGTTTTTTAAATAAAAAGCCAACTTTTTTTCCAGGGTTTTCACATACTTAACATCCCATTATCGATACAAAAAAAATTTAAAAAGCCTCAAAGATTAATCAAAAATTTTACCCATGTTATTGAGGGAAAGTTAGCTATTTTTCAGATAAATAGCCCAGCTCAAACTAACCTATCCCCAACGAATTATAAAAACGAACTTCTGGGTCCGTAAAGTTATGTACAATTTTTTTACATGAAGCAGATTGATTTAAACTGTGTGAATATTATGTCCCTAGGGAAGTAATTTTTTTTACCCAGATTATAGGGGAAAATTACGTCTGGCCCAAAGTCTGCAAATTTAATGGTAAAATGTACCATTTTTTACATCAGTTTTAATAACTGGGGAAAGATCGACGTTTTAAAAAAGGAGAGAAGCAGAAAACTTTCCCTTTTTTCGTCCCTATCCATTTGGGGGGGTTTACGTTTTCACGATTAAAAAATCCCAAAACGAAGTCTGTTTTTTTCCTTTAAAAAAGATATACGGAATTTTTTTTTGGGGGACCATGGGGGGAAATGGCTAGAACAGGAAAAATTTTTTTAAATTTCTGGCCCGGGTCCTTTACCGAAAGTAACCCGCACGACCCAAATTTTTAAATTTCTTTTCTTTTTTTATTTTTAAGATACCCCCAAAGGCAAAAACCGTTGAAAAAAAGTAAAATCCCATAGCAACGTTCATTAAAAAGACGGTGCGGGCTGTAAATTTCAAGAAAAATATCACTTCACTACCCAAAAATGCCCGAATGAAAATGAAAAAAATGTACCCCCTATCGTTTCTGGGGTCAGTTACGATTTTAAGGAGGCGCCCGTGAACCCTCACATAAAGAGCAGGGAAAAACCCACAGGGAAAAAAAAAACAATGCCAAAAAACCCGGAAAACGGGGGCGGAAGTAGTGACAAGACCCGGCGAGATAAAAGCCCAAAACAGATAGCGACCTTGGGGTGGAGGAAAAATGCAGAAAATCGTTCTAATTTTGGGCCGGGGGCAAGTTTACGGGAGCTGAGGCTGTAAAAATGTCTGGCTGGCTATCTGTCGGGGTTGCCTCTTTTGACTGCATTCTGTTAAAAAGTTTTCAGTCTGCCTGCCTGTCCCAATCTTTATAAACAATCCGTACGAAAACCCCGTCTATATCAGTGTCTATCTTGACTTTATGGTTTTTTCTATCTAAAGACTGCCCTCCCGCCTACCTGCTAAACTGTCTGGGCCGTGTCTGTCATGCCCGTCTCAGTTTTGGGATGAATATGATTTTTTAGTACCAGATATCTGAAAAGTCCCCTGTTCCCTTTTGCTGTCTCACCCTGTCCTTTTTCTAAACTATGTATTTATGTCTGTTTAGGAAATGGGGTCTGCCTGAGCCGGGAATTCAGTCTTCACCTATTCTATGTGTGTGTGTCAGTCTTTCCGTCTGTAGGGCTATGTCTTTGTCGGGCTGTGGGCCCATCTGGGCCCCTTTTTGTCCGTTTATGTTATCAGTCTGTCTATGGGATGTCTCATCCCTTTTGGGCTATGTTTTGTCAAGTGATATGTATTGTGGGTTTTTGGGGTTTTTTCCCTTCCCAAATTTAAAAGGCACCCCCCCCTGCAGATGGTGTTTTGCACGGGATTTGCCCCACATTGCTTTATGGGCGAGAACTTTGTTTTTCTCAATCTTGAGTGCAAATGGATTCGAAAACCCAACCGTGAAAGAGGTGAATGCCTCACTTTTTACAAGGGTGTGGTGTGAATCATTTTGTGGAGATAATAAAAAGTTTACAATGGCCCCTTCCCGTGGTCCCTTTAAAATGGGAAAAAACCCCTGGGGGCAAAACGGAAAAAACGGGGCCCAAAGGGAAAGAGAAGAGAGAAAGAGAAAATCCCCATTTTTTTTATCGGGCTGAACAATTATTATGACATCCCTTTTTAATTCAAATCCCCCGCCCTTAAAGGGTTTTCCCCTCCCCAAAATTTTTCTCCCCTGTCACCCCCCGTCCCCCGTCAGCAATTCCATCTCGCCTTTAAAAGGGAATTTTTCACCCTGCCAGGGTTTTTTCATCAACGTTCAAAAAGTTTAATTAAAAAATTTCCCCAAAATGTGTGGGTTAAAAGGGGTTTTTCCCCCCCTGCAACCCCTCCAAGCCCTTTTGGGAGCCAATTTGTTTCCCTCCCCCCAATTATCAAACCGGGGAAATCAAAATTCCCCCCTTGTTCATTCACGTGTTTTTCCCAAATTTCGATCTGAATATGGCATCTAAATTTTTTAAAAAAAGGGCCCAAAGGGGATGATTGATAATTAAGCAAAATTTTTATTTACTAGGAAAACGCTTTTAAATCCCGCCGCGTTGATGGATGAGCTTTTTTGTAAGTTTTTAGTATGGGTAGGACCACTTTTCATTTGCAAGTGCTTTTTTAATGCATTGTAGGTGATTGTTGTCAAGTTTCTATTGTTTCTTGTTAATTGATATTATAAACCTCAAAAAACTCATATTAAAACCTTTATTCTATGGATTCTGGCTAACTTTTTCAACCTTTTTCTTTCAGAAAGCAATACATCACCATTACCTTAATGTCCATGTGAAATGTAACCAAACCAAATTATTATTTGTCTACCTACAACAAAATTAGCGTCTACTGTCTGTGAGACTTGATTATTAAACTTATCTATGCAAATAGTCTGAACATGGACTTACAATAACTGGCTGACTGAACAGCCTTCGCTTCGCAGTGCTATTCGACTTGGGCCTACATCGTATTATTTCCTTCATTACGCAACACAATATCATGGATGAATTAATTTCATACTAGGAGCATAATTTGTAATCCAATTAAATAATGAATTATTACCAAATTGAATCTCTACTAGCTACGCAAGAATAACAATAGACTAACAAACTGAAAACCATGCTCTCAATAAAACCTGGTGTAGTGGAACATTACGAACGAACACTCCTAAGCCACAGGCACAATATGCGTCAGTGTACATAGTGTAATTAACAGTTATAGTAGGTACCATGGATTGTGGACTCGGATTTTAATCTCAGCCACCATTAACAACAATAATGTTATAACCTTGCCTGCGGTTTAGTACCGCCCTCGCATTCGTAGCCCCATAAATCACGTTTTCAATTGTTGAAGTCTGAATAACGAACGTATTCCAAGTTGGAAACTCGATTGAAAAGTTCCAATCAAAGATAATTGCAAATACTTTGTATTGAAGTTGCGCAAGCGTATTACAGTACTAGACTGGTAATAATGGTCATTGTGAACGAAACGTAGAAAATATCGTTGGATTACATCGTCGGAATTTCACTAATGATAACCTCAAATAATCGATTTATCAAGAGTCAAACTTGGCTTTTTGTTGAACGAAAGCTTTTATTTGTTGTCACACTCCCACACAATGTCTTTCTATTTCTATGATTGATCACCTGTCACACATGCCCAATGTTCGATCCATCCGAAGTCGATTTTAGGGAAGGAGCATCTAGTTGCATGTTTTGAACAGCTTTAGCCATTCCCAGCACGACTACCTAACTACCTTTAACACCCTATAATTACATAGTTAGCCACCTACCGGAATAACGTCACACCGGTTAAATCTCATGTGTACCCTACAGCTGCAGGAGTGGGGGGGGGAGGACCTCCGAAGAAGCTTCCAACAAGGACACCTTCACTTGTACTCAGTAAATTAACGGGTATAATATAAAAACATAAAATCACAAAAAAATCACAAACGAGAGCTCTGCGCTTCGTTCATCACTTCAAAATTAATAGACATCGTACTGATGAACTTTTTTCATTGAAAATTGATTGGTCTGTAATTTTTAAACGTCCGGCACTTGTAAACACACCATTTTTGCCCCAGGATGAACAACAGCTTCAATAATATATAATAAATGCACAATTTTAGCTCTAGAGGAAAATGTGTGAAACGTACAAGATACAAAATTCTAGGGGTACATGTTATTATATGACACACAAGTAGGCCCTATGTACCACGCACGTTTCCTCTGTTAGTTGTTCAGACGATAAAGTATGTATGCCCTATGGCCGGGTTAAGCGAATAATCTTTGCCGTTGAAGTGCCCTTAAACTACTAATAATATGCATTAAGAATTCTTGTTGATTAGATGTAAAAGGCTACTTGAACTAAGACCGTGACATTTTCTCATAAAGCCTCGCCCCCATATATAATTCCGAACACGTTAGCACGTACCGTAGGCGCATTCTTCTACATTGGCTACTACACAAAAAAATGACAACTACATTTCCGATTCTAAAATGGTATTTAACTTCGTTCATCGAACAGGCCCATATAAATACATTACATTAGGTTTGACACAAATGTTAAAAAATGTAACTATGTGGATGCGATGCTGTGAAATTACATTATGATAGGTACCGACCGGTAGTAGGCCTACTACTTAACATAATAAAATGCAACTAAAGATTTTTAAAATCCAAGTGTTGAAAAGGATGAGTATTGATGCTATAAACGCTCTTGATCTTCGAGTAGCTTACCTAACACCAGCAGGTGAAGTAGAAACGTTTTTGTACCAGCTATTTCATATTCCTTTACAGATTTTTCATAGATTTCACAACATTTTACAGACTTTTCAATACCTTGCGAAGGATTGTTCACATAAAAACAAAAAATGAGGGTTGGGCAGGGGTAGGCATAGGCCTACAGATTTTTGTTGGAAAACTCAAGACATGTGAAGATGTGCCCAAATACAGAACCGACTTCACTTGGTTTGTGAGCTAAATTAATCAATCTTTATAGCAGTAAATGTATGGTTAAAAACATTGGTCGAGCGGTGCCAGGCGGCCCGGAGACGCTTATTTCGATGAGGTACCCTACCGGCGGTAGAACAAGATGATATTATACTTTTTAGAAAGATTACTTTCAAAATACATACGATAAGCCGTATCCGAGAAAAATCCATCTTGTTCTACATGCCGTTTTGGCGCTTTGAGTGCGCCGCGACGCTTCCGCACGGCGCTTCACTCTTTTGAATTCATTATTCCAACCAAACAAGATACATTAATAAACTTAGTACTATTGTTTAGAAGAAGAATATCCCTTTCCAGTGAATACCCACATTAACATTACAAATATTTTAGGGTATTTAAATTGGCCTACAACGCAAAATGTGACTTTTTATCAATTTTACTTGGATATTCAATGCCAATTTACGAGAACATTTGAAAACATATTGTTGGTTTATCAGTCTTAAAAACATGCTGTCACATGTGTTATAATACTACATACACAGATAGTTATACGAATTCGGTGAGATTGTGCATGACATGCGTTTGTTCGCCGCGCGTCTTATTTAGTTCCGCTGTCACGCCAAGCACATTGTGAGTTGTAAGCGCCAAACCGCTCATATAGCCATGTAGGTATCAACGAAAGTCTTTGTGATTTAGCAGTGTAAGTTCTTTAAATGCTATTATGTCATATGTTATCTCATTGAACATTTGGTTCAGTTTTTGTCAATCGACAGCAAATTGCAGGAACAAAGCTGCATTGCAGTCTTTCATCACAAATATAATAATTTTTTTTAAACAGTGCTGCTTCATTGATGTAATTTTTAAACTGAATAGTGTGGCCAACACTCAAAATAAATTTGGAATTTAAAGACCATCTCGTTGGAAACATGCTACTGTAGCAGGACACAACGTTTATTGTTGTTTGTTCCGTGCTTTGAGATTATTTGCGTGTTTTGTTATGTAAATCACGATAATATTATATTTATAGCTATGACTGGAAAACAGTATTCTCATGATTCAATCCCATATTATTGTTATAACATGATCGATCATTAATTGCATGGAGTATTTAATATCATTTTCTTAATGCAATGCCAAAATGGGTAAACTGTGTTTCAAGATTTATGTATATACGAATTGTATCTATGGATGACGAACCAAAAACAAAGTACTAAACTCAAGAAAGTAATCGATCAGACGCTGTCTATTCTGTGACGGCAAATTGTTAGACACTGGGTCTGTTATCGACCTGTACCAAAAATACGTATTATACTCGTATCTGTTACCGTATAAAGATATATATATATATATATATCTAAAAAACTGAATGTGAAATTCCACTCTTCTTGCCGTTGGGCTGTTGATCAATTATCTTGTGCTATTGAAAAAATACACCCATTATTATAAAGAGGTACCGGAAGGCGAGGTCGATTGCGTCGGGACCTACAGGGGTGGCTTGGTCGCTTTGATTTACTGTCCCCCACTGAAAATCAGTTATATAACTGAGTGGGTAGACTCTAAATACAATTTATTTATTATTATAATTATTTAAGTAAGAACTGTTGGGTAAACCCGATTTATTCTACAATAGCTGATGAGTGTCGGTGAAACTTTATAAAGGTGTCTAAGCTCGAAGAGACTGACAAGAAACAATTATGACGAAGAACGAAACGTGGACATCAAACCTTCCAAGAGAATGGTCTTGCACCAATCTGCTGCTATATTCATTAGTGTGAGGCTTAATGAAGAGTAAAAGAGATTCAGATTTCTTTACCATTTGTGACAGTATACACAAATGTGTGCAAACGATACGTTAATGATGCTATGATTCTTTCGATGGACTTGGTGTTTGTGCCTACTTTAATCCCAAGATATCCTCTCATCTCTAGCATTGTGTCATAACCTCATAGCACAATCCAAATATGTAAGTACACCTCTTGCTTTAGGAGTGTTCGTGCATCATCAGTTTGGGAGCAAAACTTTTTTACACATTTTGCATTCTCCACTGGATGTACGTAGTTGTTTTTACGACAATATTCCCAGGTTTGAGACGTATGTTGCTAACTGCCAGTTAGTACTTGAAGATGACTTGTTCGTACCTCATGGATTTAATTTTCTATTCAATTAAGAAGAAAACCATTGACGGTAAAAACCAAACTCATGACACAGTCGTCGTGCTATGTTAAAGACTGTGGTGAATTAAAATTCCAAATTAGTAGTAACAAACTTCTGACATCAGAAGAATCAATAGTATCAGATAAAATACATTATACTTCAATATGATAAACCCCACGCCGAACCACGAGAAATTTACAGACAAAACTTGATGAGGAGACCTATCTTTAATCACAAATCAAGTGCCTAGTTTGAAAAATGTATCGCTTAATCACCGATTTATATAGTGATATTTCAAGATTCCATCATCATGGGGAGGCTTTAACACTTCAACATCATCATCAGTCTTCTGACGTTTTCTTCATATACACTGCACTTCTCAACCTCGGTAACGTTGCTGAGAAGATCGACCAAACTCATATTATGGCCACTGCAGATCTTGCCATAATAGCAATGAACTGAAAATCTTATGGAGTAAACCGGAGTAAACCAGCTGATCTCTCCTGTAAAATAAGAATGCGTTTAGGTGGCATGCATAATACATAGGCGTTTTTGGCAGTAGGTATAAAATCAATGTTTTGTGATGGAGGACTTACCAACTAATAACTCTACTGGGAATATATGCTGATGTGACTGCCAATCTCTTCTGCAAGGTTAACAACTAATCGTGGTGTACGAGTTATTAAAACGTAATGGAAGCTCTTATGCATTTGTTTATGAAAGCAACTCAAACCTGGTCAGAGTCCAACGACATGCCTTGGTTATATATTACCACCAAATACAAAACATAATTGCAATCAACATGCAAGTCTATGGATGGGCATGGTTTGTGTGCACTGTCAAAATATACTTGAACATGATTTGTTTAAGATGTTACTGTGTATTGTCATTTTCGAAAGCTGGAAGTGAATTTTCTCACACATTAAAATTTTGCTCTAACTAAAACTACGGATAAATAAATATGAGCCCTAATGAACCCCTACTGATGATAATGCATTTCAACTGCATGCTAAGAGGGCCAAATTTCAATGTTTGGTATGGTGTTAGAATGGTGTTAGAGCCATGTTGCAAATCCGTTATTGCTTTCATCGACTACGGTTGGAGAACATACAACGTCTTATAATATTGTATTTACGTCAACAAATCACACATCTTTATAGTAGTGACAAGCAGTTGTGAAAACAGACAAGTGCCAATGCAAACGAGCTTTGTATCACTGCTTGTGGGTTAGTTAGTTAGTTATTGGGGTTTTAGGGCACAAAAACACGCTTGTGGGTGTGATGGAAATTGGAAAATGTAAATAAAACTGAATGTATACAAAGCATGCAAATTATAATACTGTAAAGATTGAAAAACGCAAACTATAACGTAATGTTGTATATTTATGTAAGTAATAGCTGGAACACAATTATTACAGAAAATCCAAGGTAGAACACGAGAGACGAGATTCAAAGATCTATATTACACTCTTTAGAATCCATCCATAACTAAAAATGGTTAAATATTCTATAAAATAATCCTATGCGTAAAAATAATTTAGCACAGAGACGTCTGCAACCGAGAATGGCGAGCAAAACTTACTTATTAATAACAACAATAAGTAAAGCCTATACAGTATTAATAAAAATACCCTTCATATTTTAATTTTAATACTTCATTCATTTTATGGGAACATAAACAATGTTTTTGGTATCTTTATATTACATTCCAGTAAAAGCCACACAAGAATGTCATACACACTTTAACATGCCTATACGTGCTACACCCTTAATTATAATTTGACGTGACGTGTGTCAAATTTTTTTAGAAATTGATTTAAATTCTTACATATTAAATTGATTTAAAAGTTGTATTGCCAATTTTTCTCTTATATGTGTTCTGTTCGGCGCCCGGAACTCACAGTGAACACTGCGCGACAGCGGAAGTAAATAAGACGCGCGGCCGAACAAACGCATGTCTGCACAATCTCAGTGACATTGTGTAACTATCTGTGCATTGAAGTATTATAACACATGTGACAGCATGTTTTTAAGACTGATTAACCAACAATATGTTTACAACTCTTCTCGTTAAGTGACATTGAACATCCAAGTAAAATTGATAAAAAGCCACATTTTTGCGTTTTAGGCCATTAAAATACCCTACAATATTTTAATGGGTTAATGTGGGTACTCACTGAAAAGTGCTATTCTTCTTCTAAACAATGGTACTAAGTTTAATTAATGTACCGTAGTTGATATGGAAATAATGATCAAAGAGTGAACGCGCCGTGCGGAAGCGTCAGCGGAACTAAATAGACGCGCGGCCGAACAAACGTATGTCATGCACAATCTCAGTGACTTTGGGTAACTATCTGTGCATTGTAGTATTATAACACATGTGACAGCATGTTTTTAAGACTGATAAACCAACAATATGTTTACAAACTCTTCTCGTTAAGTGACATTGAATATCCAAGTAAAAATTGATAAAAAAGTCACATTTTGCGTTTTAGGCCAATTAAAATACCCTAAAATATTTTTAATGGGTTAATGTGGGTATTCACTGAAAAGTGCTATTCTTCTTCTAAACAATGGTACTAAGTTTATTAATGTACCGTAGTTGGTTTGGAAATAATGATCAAAAGAGTGAAGCGCCGTGCGGAAGCGTCGCGGCGCACTCAAAGCGCCAAAACGGCATGTAGAACAAGATGGATTTTTCTCGGATACGGCTTATCGTATGTATTTTGAAGTAATCTTTCTAAAAAGTATAATATCATCTTGTTTCTACCGCCGGTAGGGGTCCAACTTTCATAACTTGCCGATTGCCGCTGCACCATTAGTCCTCAAGACTTGGGCAGAATTCGAATGAACTTCCTAACGCCTTCAAGTCAAGTTCATCCGAAGACTTCCATCTGAAAGTAATTAACATTTGTTCACAGTCGATTCCGTCGGAATACCGACATGTACTCTTCTAATTAATTACATCTACATCCAACCATGAACCAACCAGGGGAACACCGAAAGTGTTCCAATGTGTGGGCCATCACACGTCTCTCTCTCTCTCTCTCTCTCTCTCTCTCTCTCTCTCTCTCTCTCTCTCTCTCTCTCTGTATCTCGAGTGAATGAAATATGCTAATGCGCTGACGGAATTTACAAGGTATATCGCCAGGATTTGACCAAGAACGAACCAACAAACGCGCAACCATTCAGAGATTTAAAACCACTGAAGAGGTTTATAAACGTTTGAGGAGAAATGCCGACAGAAGGAATAATAAAAATGACCACCGCGGAGCTATAAGCTTGCGGGTCACATGTGGGAGGAGCTTTTACTTTTTATCGGATCTGAGCGACACAGCAGGGGAAAGCTTCCTCTCTTTAGATGGGATAATACTCATAAACTATGTCGGTGAATATATTACATTACATTTATAATATAATACTGCCTTTAGAACGTTACTGAAATCCAACGATGGTAATACCAATACGCGGGAGGGTATTTTACAAGCAGGTTTCGTATTCGAACAATTTCCGCCACATATGTCTCAAACTTGGCACAGTTATAATAATAGAGAGGGCATAAAGGTTTATCACATGGCACTTTTCACCAAAATATTGGTATAATAAAAAAGAAAGGTACAAAAAAATTATTGAAAACGAAGGCCATCATTATTTTATGATTGCATGATCTGCAATATTTGTTATTTGAAAAGTAGCAAGTAAAATGTCAAGTTAAATGCATATCTAATTATTCATGGTTGCAGGAAAAGTATACTTTCAATTTCAAACATCTTAAATTTGACACGTCGCCAAATAGCTAAGCTGAGGAGATGGAGAACGTTGACCTAATATTTGGGAAATAATCAGGAGTAAATGTACAAGTAAAGGATCTAGATGTCTGCAACCAGTTTTGTGTGCCAGCAAATTTGGCAGACTTGTCGGTCGGTACTAGTTTTCCAGCCGGAACAAACTGGTTGGGCACGATTGTGCATAAACGCACAAATCAACAACGAACAGAAAAGAGGACGAGTGTCATGTTGAAAAATTTTCACCACCAATTTCACTACTCCTGGGATGATATTTTGAGTTTTGACTGCGATATGCCCTACTGGGCTCAATGACTTCATTTGAGATTTCAGGACAATTTCTCAATCAGATCGCTGCACAATGTACGAACTGATTTACATCAATTACACTACAAGTTGTCAATCACTTTGTAGAATGTAGATATTGGCATTTCTTTATCTGTCCTGCTCGAGTGGTATTGCTTTCACCATAAGAAAACATCGAGCAAAGCAAATATAAAAGCTTTCGTGTCTCACTAGCACTGCATCATTTTAATTGATCGCTCCAATTAGCAAGATACCTCACGACGTAGGCAGTGCCCTTTTATAGGCGACATACAGCTAATAACCAGCAACTCGTTATGCTAAGAGAATCAAGAGCTAGCTCTCTTTGAAGATTGTAATGTCATGTGACAGACGCGACAACCGCATACGACATATGATTTAGCTGAATCTAAGTAGAGCTACTTGTACTTATGATTTAGCTGAATCTAAGTAGAGCTACTTGTACTTATGATTTAGCTGAATCTAAGTAGAGCTACTTGTACTTATGATTTACCTGAATCTAAGTAGAGCTACTTGTACTTTTGAGTCACGGTTTCGAGTAAACCGCGTAAATTACATTTCTCTCGGTGCATCTAAAAGAGACGACGCCGCGCGGGACTTGACGTCAACTAAGTGCACACTTGTAGAAACAGTAGTATTAGGCAAATTGCAAATTAATTACCCTTTCATGTAAAATGTTGATCTTTTTAGGGATTATCAATCTATAGGGTTTATAAACTAATATTGCCTATTGAGCAGAGCTTGCAAATTCCATGATCAAACGTCGGCTACTACGAAGGGGAGTATAGGCCTACATTTACTCGGTAAATTACTCTCTGAAACTAAAGGCGAGCTCTGGCAGTCGTCGTCGGGGACCCCCACCCCCTTGACGACCTCCCCGAGCCCGACGAGTCGACGACAACACAATAGAATTGAATAGATGACAAAGACTATGGTGACGAAATGTGTGAACATCCCCTCCCCAACCCTGCATCTGGCTCGTTCTGACCAGCAGGTCTTTCCTGCCTAGGCTACTGTGGTGCATAACGATCTAACGGTTGGCGCGCCCTTAAACCAATTAACCAAACCTGGCGCGATCTAAATAATGACACTGCAGCCGGTAGCCTACCTACATTGAATTGTTCAAGAATTCCGTGTCAGGTCAAGGAACTCGGTAACTCTTTTTTTATACGTTCTAAGATTTCTCGTCGAGACTGGTATAGTTTTTTGCGATTAGAAGGGGCGACTCTAAAATGTTTGTTGTCGGTCTGTAGATCAAAGGGGACGCGTGTCCCGTGGTTATGTTGTGTTGTGTGCATAGTGCAGAGCACACTAGGCTGCGTTATGCAATTGTGTTATTCAAGGCAGCAAGTTGTTAGTTGTCTGATGCAGTTAGGTGCGCGTGAATGAATGGTCTCGACTTCTAGAGAAGCAAAACCCGACCGGGGTTCGAACCAGGATGTTTTTTTATTATATCAATTGAACTTAAGACAAACACAATAATTGTTGTGACTGACTCCATGGAAAATTTTATTTTTTCAACATTTTGAATGGGATTTTTTTAGCGTTTGTGCAAGTAGGGCCTAGGCCTACTATTTTAATCGTTCGCCACATGGCAAATTTTGAAATAATGATAAGCTCAATGTTGATTTAGAATCTTATTTAAATTTAAAAATTGATTTTAATTAAATAAATCATGACTATTGAAACTTTAAATTAAAATTTAGAAAATCACACATCCTCGTTCGAACCCAGGTCACCTACTTGCAGGGTAGGTTGACATGATTATTATAGGCCAACCGCCTACTAAAATGCTCAAGTGCTTTACATACGATATATTATATATTAGTTCCGATTTTGATTGTTAAATGAGCTTAGAGTGGCCAATAGTCAATCGTGAAACTCAATATTACAAATAGATATACATGACATACATCCCATGCCATCTTGGTGGGAGTGTTGCATGCAGTAAATGCATCCCCTTGAAGCACCAGAGTCTATTACTAATAACACATTATTATTAATAGAGGCATATGCCCCTAACCAACTTTCAAAACTCCACGCATACATCGTTTCTTGTTTTTGAGTTGCCAAACTAAACTAATAGGCCTAATCCTGTAAACTTTCAACCGTTTTATATAACATTAACAAATTAAATTACTCGCGGACACATGCAACCTTTTATTTACGATTGAATCAGAGATAACAAGATTGAGTAGATAATTTATTGGCTTTGTTATGTAACAACACGGAAATGATCATGTCGATAATAAAAATAAAATGCGTAAATTTGATATGCCTGATATTAGATAAGAAGCGTCGAGTTCGTGCTAACCTGTAACTGAGTGTGAAATATTATCTATCAACATGTTGCGAAACAAGTTGATGTTCCGTGACCGAGTGCGACACCAACTGTCAAAACATCAATTACTACCGGGATTTTGTTGTGCTTAAAATGTTAGGAAATAAATAGTCCATAGTCCATACTAATCGTGTGACTGATGGGACATCCCGAAACTAAATCAAGGACCTCCCAAGCAGATGTGATTCGAAAGGTCGTCGCATCAATGCCAGCTACCAGCTATCCTGACTGAAAGGGGGTTCCTCAATCCTCAGTCATAGACGATTGCGAATGCTGGATGAGTCCTATTCCAACAGCCCTGTAAGTTGGACATTCCTTCCTAACTGTCCGAAAATCCCAATTAGGCCTACCGGTAAATAGTAAGTCACCTGGAGAAGGTCCCATCACCTGGTCAACCAATGAGTAGAGAGCCTACTCTACGGCCTAAAATGGAACACTTTTACACTATTGAACAAAAGCGAAATACAAAACTTCAACTCAACCAAGACTCGAACCCGAACTTGTAGAGCTCGACTGCTCGAGCCGGCGAATAAAACGGGTCTCTAGGGTAAAAATACGACGAAGCCCTAGCTAGCTAAACGAGCTCGTTAAGGCCTAGGGCCTATGTGGGTGCACTTATACAGCAGCTAAATTATGTAAAAAAAATCCACTTTCAAAACAAACTGTCAAACGTTGGCACGATTGTTTATCTGTCATTGTCACGCCGTGATGTTAATTGTGTGTTTATTTACTTTACTTACCACAAACATTCAGCCATCCTTCAACCCGCGACGGGTAGACCAGCTTCTTGCGACGATTCATGGTTGAGTATCCAAACATTACGTCGATTTGTAGATTTTTAAAACCAACACTCACACAAACAATCACAGTTCACACACGGCCAAATCCACTCGTAAGAAACACGTTTAAAATACACGAACTACGTATCCAAGAAAATACTTATGCGACGTTGGGAATTTTCCATTGTTATCACATCACAACACAAATATTAACACTTGACAAGAGACGTTTCGTACGAAAACTTTGCAAAGAATGAGATAAGAGTGAGGAAACTTGAATGTGACAGTGACGAGCTCGAAGGTAGGCGTGCCGTAAACACAACCACTCCAGCCGGTGCCGAAATTCAAACTGACAAGTGTTCGACAGTGCTGCCAACGCCGAGCCGAGCCTACTGATTTCCTCAACAGTACTTCTGATTGCCGCTAGATCGCAGTTCGATGCCGGCGCGCGAACAAAGAGCTTAGAAAGCAGAGCTTTGAATCTACAATCTACGCTACAACCAACTACAACTAGGAAAACGCTAGAGTCCCGCCGCGTTGATGGATGAGCTTTTTAAAGTTTTTAGTTTTGCGTGGGATATATTTACTTTTGCAAGTGCTTTGTTTTGCTGCTTACGCATTGTAGGTGATTGTTGTCAAGTTTCTATTGTTACTTATCAATTGGTATTATTTACCGTAGAAAACTTATATTAAAAGCTTTATTTCTATGGATTCTGGCTAACTTTTTCAACTTTTTCTTTCAAAAGGTACTACATCACCATAACTTTAATGTCCATGTATAATATGAACGTTGTAGCCCCACCCGTTTGGTCAGAATTGGCCCAAATGGCACGAAAATATCGCACTAAAAATCGAAAAAAATCGTAAAAGTACGATATTCATGAGAAATATTTCTTCGATTGTACCCAAAAACAATACACCGCTAAGTTCAGAGATTTCGAAGGTCCCCTCCAATTTTCATCAAGATCAGATATGCCGTTTGCCCGGTAGAGAGCGAACAAACAGACAGAAAAAAACGGTCTAAACTTTTTGGGGGGTCAGTGAAATTGAAGTATTTGCTTTGCTCGCTACGCACATCCAATAATTGGATGAGCGTAGCGAGCGAAGCGAAAACTTCAATTTCACTGACCCCCCCAAAAAATTTAGCTCCAATGTTTTTTTTTTGTTTTTTTTTGTTTTTTTTGTTTTTCCGTCTGTTTGTTCGCTCGATTCCGGGCAAACGGCATATGCGATCTTGATGAAAATTTGAGGGGACCTTCGTTTTCTCTGAACTTAGAGGTGTATTGTTTTTGGGTGCAATCGAAGAAATATTTCTCATGAATATCATACTTTTACGATTTTTTTCGATTTTTAGTGCGATATTTTCGTCACATTTGGGCCGATTCTGACCAAACGGGTGGGACTACAACGTTCAGATTTCACATGGACATTAAGGTTATGGTGATGTAGTACCTTTTGAAAGAAAAAGTTGAAAAAAGTTAGTCAGAATCCACAGAAACAAAGGTTTTAATATGAGTTTTTTGAGGTTTATAATACCAATTAACAAGTATAACAATAGAAACTTGACAACGATCACCTACAATGCATTTAAAAAGCACTTGCAAAGGAAAAGTGCAAACAAACGCAAAAAACGCAAACAAAAAACTTACAAAAAACCGCTCATCCATCAACGCGGCGGGACTTTAGCGTTTTCCTAGTAATAACAATTCTTTATTTAGCTGCAACAGTTATTGCAATACATTACTTATTTCACGTACAGTAGACACAAAAACTTGTAAAAATACAGCCAAACCTTACACACTCAAAAGAAATGAGATCTAAAAAAGGGAAGGGGCCTTCTCGTCTACTCTACCCTTCCACATTTGCGCTTTCTTAAAAAAGCTTGGCAAAATAGAATTTGCAATCCAAATTCTTTTTTTCTAATTTTTAAACGAAAACGTAAAATTTAAACGCATCTCCGAGAGGCTAGTCATGCTTTATGACCTACCGGTTGACGCGCCCTTATTAGTCATGTCGTTCGGACACCTGCAGTGCGATCATGTAAAACTCCAGAGATAACGATAGAAAACGATTTCTATCGGTATCTCTAGCTACAATAGATAACTTTTGCGATCACGTAACTACATAGCTAACGTTCTCTATAGAAAGCGATTTCTACTAGAAAACTTCTTTATCGACGTACGATAATAATTATCGACGTACATATTATTGTACGTCGATAAATTATCTTACCTTCACAGCCATGTACACAGCGTTAAATCGTAAATAAAAATCATTGCAAGGCAGTGAAAACATGAAAAAAGCGGTAAATTCAAAAACGTGCCAACATGACGTAAATTCATATCGTAGCCTACGTAATAAAATGATTAACAATATAATAATAATAATAATAATAATAATAAATAATAATAATAATAATAATAATAATAATAATAATTCTAAAAATAATAACTATAAATAACAAATTAAAAAAATAGTAAAAAAATAATAAAATGTCTGTGTATTATTTATTAATTCATTGCATAATAGTAGCCTTAATTACAATTTACAAGACAACTGATTTTTTAAGTTTTATACAATCCCTGACCATCCATAGAAAAGCTTTATTATTATTAGGTATGTTTAATTGGATGTAGAAAGACAGTAGGCCTTTTTGCACAACCCTATATTTTGTATGCAAAGTTCATACTTCGAATTCCAAGGCAAAAATACAGTTGCCATCCCTTACAAGCCTACAAACATTGTAGAAAAGACTTCCCTTGCAGATATGTTGATTGGCCATGTTTCTATTAGCCCACCATTGGGAAGGCATACTAGGAAGGACAAAGTGAACACAGATAGTGTAGGGCCTAAGTTAACACAATAAGCAGCTACCAGTGGTGTCAAACTGTTTTCAAATATCAGGATTCAGCTTTTGTATGGGTAATGGCACTTTCTCAGACAAATACACTAATTGTTTTCCAATTTCGGTCTGTAGCAAGCATAACAGTGTAAAAAAACTTGTCTTATTATACTTTTTATAAGGGAAATGTTGAAACTAGTTCTACAGAAACAAGGCATTTTTGTTTACAATTCAAAATAATTAGCATGTGTGTGTGTGTCACATGAACACATTTACACAAGTGCCTCAGACTGTATAAATATAATGCCTCTTCTTTTATCATTTAGGCCCTACACAGACAATTTTGTGTAGTGTTTTACTGAAATACAATTAAATTTGGTTAGAAATTACATCTTTATATAATTTTGGCTTCACTCGTTGTGAAGGACAGAATTGACATTTTTAAATCTAGGGGAGAGGTGTTTTTAAATACATATATTTTAATATCCTACTGATTAATGTGGTTGCCATACTAAAAAAAGATCAATATGGTTGTAGAGGAAGTAGGAGCAAAATGTCAATGATGCAGATTTATTAGAAATGTGGTAGGCCTACATAACTAGCTACTATTTTGAGGTCTAGAATTGTGCTTATATTTTATAGTTTATAAGCATGGACCTCTTGCAGGCATACTAGTACTACAAAATCAAATAGTGTCTTTGTTAAAATCAATACAATGTTTCTGTTTAATACAATAATATTAAAAATACATCCAGCAAAATATAAGTACCTAATACAGTAGGCTACCTAGGCACCGTCTACTGTAGATAGCTGTCAAGCCTATACTTACTGTACATAGGCCTAGGTGGGTACATATTTTAAAGAAATGTTACTACACGTAGGATTAAACATTACAACTACATAGTGCTTGAAAAGTTGAAAGCTGCATTCTTTAGCACCATTCACTCAGTGTTTCTCTGCCAATCACCTACGGTACCTTGTATAGCATTAAATATGGAAGGTACAAGTTAAGTTACCAAGTATTCAGATTTAAAATAGTTGGAAATAAATTCAAAAATTAATCAATTATCTCAGCCGGGTATCGAACCTGGGTCTGTCATATTGGTCTTGAAGTACATGTACGTGATTCAGAGTTTTGTTGATTGAGTAGGTAGAGATTCTTTTATGTGTACCGGTAACAGAGAATAGCTGTCCGTAGTGGATCATAAGGTTTGCGTGCAGGTCCGAAGTTTGATCATTGTTCATTGCTCACGGTCTGGGGTTTGGTCGAACTAATGTAACTGTAGGGCAAGGCTTGGGATAAGTTCTCCAAGCAAGATAAGGGCCTAAAGATGAGGGGCACTGTAGACTAGCTTAGACAAGTGATCAGTTAGCTAGGCTATAGCCTATGCTAGGCCAATCCTTCTCAGGTTGACAAAATGACATGCACTATCCTATCGCATTAATCACAAAGCTTACATCGCAATATGAGAACAGCACCTAGATTGGGATGACATGAAATTAGGCCTAACTGTGGGTCTAAGGCCATTGTGTAATGTGTAGGCCCTAGACCCATCCATTAGGTGTATCGGCATAGCCTACACAAGCCCTAGAACCGAATACTAATGCGAAAAGTAAGGTTAGGGGAACCCTGCGATCTAGGCTAAGCATCAAAGCCTCTATTCTACTGTACTATTCTATACTACTACTCCTACCTGCCGGGCTTAAATTGACTAGGCCTAATACTTGTGCTATGACTGGTCGTAATTGGCCCTACAGAAAATAATAGGGACCTTCTACGCCTGGGCCCTAGGCCCCTAGCGCAGTGTTTGACAGGACTGTCACCCAACAATGTAAAGAAGGTTAGGTTAGTTTTGCAGGCCCACATGTACACGGCTGACGGCTGGAAACTCGGAAGGCTGTGCCACAACAGCTGTGCGAAGAGGAGGCAAATTTAAAATAGTCCTTTTTACGAATAACACATTTTCGTACGATCATATGGATGCCGGCGTATGGTGGACTAAAGTCCTTGTATCCAGTCTTCATGGTAAGCTTACGCACAGTATGGGCTAGGGCCTAGCCTAGGCCATGGCTAAGCCTAACATACGCCTACGACAAACTGAGCAATTTGAAGATTATTTGATAAAGTTATTGAACCTAGATAGTTTATTATTGTTCTGCATACCTTGTTATGTGATCTACGTGTAACAAATAACATCTAAAATGCATCATTTTATTGTTATTAAATATAAAAGAGCTGAGGCGGTATTGATATGAAACAAGTCCGCCATTTGTAATTTGAGCTTTCTATAGGTGACAACTCGTAACGCGAGTTCCTTTGCTCACGCTAAATATTTGTCACTGTAGTTATCGTTGTCTATAGAGAAGTGATGTCACGAGTTACGTGGTCGGACTTTAAAATAGTTGTCACAGAATTGAGATAACGATAGAGAGCTCATGAGCTTCTATAGAAATCGATTTCTACAAGCTTACATGATCGCACTGCAGGGCTAAACAACTTTTAATAATATTGTTATTGCACTCCAATGATGAGAACGGGAGTGTGTTTGATAATAAAAACATAATCGGAAACACTTAGTTCCATTGATTGTGAAATATTTAATGGCATTGCCTGCGTGGGGTGAAACATTGAAATAAGGTAATAAAAGCATGACACATGCATGGCTACTGAATAACTAATACATTTTATTTGTTTTATTTTAGTTTGATTCAACCAGAACCTTTGGTAATCCCAATGCATAACTTTTTAAAAAAAATTATTTAATTTTGATTGTTTTCTTCTGGTTTACCTGTTGGTACGGATGGAGCTGACGTCACAGAAGCACTCGCTCGTAGTTTGACTGGTAGCCGCAAGGTAGCAGCACTTCCTTGATGAGCACTTTGCTTCCGAAACATTTTCCTTACGACGGCAGCGAGAGTTGAAATCAGAGGAAACTTCCTTATCGACTCTGGTTGAAATGTTTGTTCAAGGAAGTGCTGCTACCTAGCGGCGACAATCAAACTACTAGCGAGTGCTGCTTGTGGCTGGTTACATGCCACTGCCGAGGGATCGCAGCACTGTCGCCTTCCGGCTATCATCGCACTATTGCCACAAGTTAGGAAATAACAGCACATGACAGCTCTCTACAACTATCGATATTCAGTATTTTGAAGTGCTTTCGAAAATGGAAACCACTTATTTTAAGAAATACCTGGATGAACTGGAAGATCAAAAGAGTCGTGTAAGAATTGTGACACAATTCAGAAATATTTTATCACCAAACACTTGTGTCAACGTTGGCAGTAACTGTGCGGGAAATTTTGAATTATCAACACCAACAATAGAACAAAAATCAACTTTTAAAACTGACTTATTAGCCATTTATTTTGATTTATTTTTACTCCTTGAAGGTAGAAAATTATAAATATGCCATATAACAATAGTTTTTATTATGGAATATCATAGTACGGTCGGTAGTCAAGTTAGTTATTTTTGGGTTCGTGTTCGTTTTTAATGTTGGCATGCATAACATTCTATTTCCTCTTCCGTCCATGGTCTAACCATAGACATCCTATATAATTGGCTAGACCAGCAGTCGGTGGTCGACTTCCGGTAACATTAGAAGCCATCTTAAAATGACAGTTTACATGTTAATCAAATGGGAGCGATTTGTGGCCAAATAGTTCTCAAGATTGCCGCCAGGTTGACAGGTAAGCATACTAGCCTTTAACACCAAATGATTACTAAATTCCCTTATGCAATCACTTCGTATTGTTTCTTTTGTTTAATACCATGCTGTACAAGCTAAAACCATATCAAACAATCCAGTAAAATACTTTATTGCATTAAAAAAGCATAAATTAAAACACCAAATCGCCATCTTGAAATGGGCCGGTTGAGTCTTCAATTTGCTACGCTCGCGCCTGTGCGGAGGTATAGGAGACTGCTAATCTGGCCTACTATAGGGTTTAATATCAATGGTCTAAACTGAGTAGCACTACCAGCACTACCTAGTTTGACTTGTCGCCGCTAGGTAACAGCACTTCCTTGACGAGCACTTTGCTTCCGAAACATTTTCCTTGCGACGGCAGCGAAAGTTGAAATCAGAGGAAACTTCTTTATCGACTCTGGTTGAAATGTTTGTTTAAGGAAGTGCTGCTACCTTGCGGCGACAATCAAACTACTAGCGAGTGCTGCTTGTGGCTGGTTACATTCCACTACCGAGGAACCGCAGCACTGTCGTCTTCCGGCGGTTTGAATCTAAAGGCCGACTTTGCTAACCTTCCCCCACCACCGCGCGCTCACGGCTCGTTTGCGATGCCACTATATACGTTTATAGGCGGGCAACGTACACAGTGCGCCGTAGCGGGGTGGTAGCAGATGGGATTGCTAAGGTAGGGTTCGCTCTGCGCTGGTTCAAACCCCCAACAATTTTTTTTTTTTTTTAATAGAAATGTTAAAGATTTAGAAGGTATTTTTTGTTTATTTTTAAATAATAGTTGATAGAACTACTTTCCGGGTAAAAGTATTTAATTTTAAATAGAAACGTTAAAGGTTTTGAAGGTATTTTTTGTTATTTTTTTAATAATAGTTAATAGAACTCCTTTCCGGGTAAAAGTAATTTATATTTTAATTAGAAACGTTAAGGTTTTAAAGGGTTTTTTTATTTTATTTCCTCAGCCCAAAAGGTTAACTATTTCTTTGAACTGAGCGGCAGACATATGTGATGCGCGCGCATACTGAGACGGGTTGCATGGTGCGCGCGCCACCTTAGACAGAGAGGGAAAAGGTTAGCCAAATCGGCCCGGAGTCATATTATCTTCCGGCTATCATCGCAACTTCTAGATACGTAGCGCGTTTAGACATTTATTAGGGCTCACCGCCTGGGTAATCCATTGGTTCCTTGAATAATTCCTATCAAATCCTAGCAAGGCAGTGAGCCCAAGGTCTTGGTAACCATGGCAACCAGAGTCGACAAAAAAGTTTCCCCGGTTTATCGTCGTAATTTAAACCCAGGACCAAACAAAGTAACAATGTTGAATATACAAATTTGCAGATAAGTAAGTATTTTTCGTTGACAATGGATGTTATAAAATATATCCATTTTTATGGTTAGATATTATCAATATTAGGCGTAGGTTCATGCCTCAGGCAAACTATTGAAATATATTAAATTGCTTGGCGTGAATTTGACTACATCCAGTTACACACTTTTAGACGGTGAGAAACGTTACTTTCTAGGGCGGTGAGTCCCAGAAATTTTTAACACACGAACATCCAAAAGCGCTTCTCTATTAACGTAGTTAATAAGATCCAGCGGTCTGATTCTGTAAAATCGTTATGGAAGATAACGATCGTTATCCGGCACTTTAGCGACAATTTTGCGTGTCGACTGATTCTGTAAAATGATAGCGATTGCTATGATAACGAGAATGAAAAAGGAGTCGCTATGCTATGCTATCAAGATACGATAAATGGCGGCCGTAGCGACTATTTTACAGAATCAGGTCGAAAACGATAATTTATAACGATTGATATTTCATATCAACCGTGATCGCTATCGCTATCATAGCGACTATTTTACAGAATCGCACTGCAGGTTCTCTTATCGCAACATGGCCACAAGTTAGGAAATAACAGCACATGACAGCTCTCTACAACTATCGATATTCAGCATTTTGAAGTGCTTTCGTAAATGGAAACCACTTATTTTTAGTAATACCTAGATGAACTGGAAGATTAAAAGAGTCGTGTAAGAATTGTGACACATTACAGAAATATTTTATCACCAAACACTTGTGTCAACGTTGGCAGTAACTGTGCGGGAAATTTTGAATTATCAACACCAACAATAGAACAAAAATCAACTTTTTAAACTGGCTTATTAGCCATTTATTTTGATTTATTTGGAAACTTCTTTATCGACTCTGCCCATGACTAAGCCAGTCAACACTCTGTTTTCGAAACTTTTGACTACATGCGGGTGTTTGTTTGCCGACTGAGTTTATCAAGGAAGTGCTACTGTAACGATGAAACCGATAACTAGCAGGTCAGAAGTTGTGGAAGGAGAATACAAGAGCGTTTGGTGAAAACCAGCTTTCAGTTATCTTTTCAATAATTTGTTTATGATATTCAATCCAATTAAACATTCATATTTGCCACACACAAGCAAACAAATTGATATAATTGGTACACAGTTGAATCATTTAAAACTTACATAAATAGTAGGAAAAGAAAACGACAAAGTCGTTGTTAGACGAGTGACTGAGCCATGTGTTGAGTACCTGGGAACATTCCATTTCGGCATTTCCTCCCCCTACTTAAGGCTGGATCCGCTGCACTCCCTCGTACCATGATTTGATTCAAATCAAACCAAGAACTCTCAAACCCATTGGTTTTATTTAATTTGGACTGAGTCAAATCATTCAATCCTAGGTCGTATTGCATAGTAAGTAGTTTCCAAGTTCTAAAAATGAGAAAATTATTTAAGTACGATGTTGTTACTTTAATTAATTGAGCTTGTTTCATAATAAATAGATATGTAATTAAAAAACTTGGAATTGTCCTCTTGCAGTTTTTCAAAAAGTGTGTAGAAACATCCTTCCATACATGGAACAGTTAAAAGTGGATGTACCCAGTATCTGCTTCTGTCTCTTTTGTATTTCTGACTAAAATAGAGTAGCCTGAGGAGAAATCATCTATTGATAGCAGGACACATCTTTCTTCTAAGACAGCCAGAAGAAGAACTGGCTACCGACACCGGGAATGCCGGTGCTTGTGCAAACGGAGTTCGATACCAGCCACTGGCATGCACCCTGGGCAGGTTTCCCAGGGTACATTTTTTTTTTAAATAAATTAACTGGGTAGAGTTTAATGTTGCGCCACCGCCACAACGTTCCATTTAATAACAAAGGATAGAGGTTCCAAGTGGTTCAGACTATACCTCTGCTGAGTCAAAGCCTGGTTTGCTCAAACTCATCCAACAGTCATAACGGTGTTCTGGAAAATTGTAAAGGCGGTTAACTAGACAACTCTGGATTTTCTTACAATACAACTCTCCTCTTTTTAGTAGAGATTGTTAATGAAAAGTGTTCAAGTAGGGAGGGAACAATGAGTCAATGGAAACAATAAAGATTTTTTCAACATGGAAAGTTATTCTTATTAGATATTTAATAATATCAGAGTACATATTGAATGATTATGTTTTATAGCATACAAATAGTTTGCAACAGTGCAAACATTACCTTGCTTAGTACAAATGTTATAGAGAAATGTATTTCTCGTCAAGACGGCATTGTTGCGTACAATATAAAGTTAGAATAATGAGTGAAGTGATTTTACATCGTTGGTCAATCACTTCTCTTACAGTTTATTATATCATAACGATCTCTTAACAAACTTGTGAACAACCTGGCTTGATTACATTTTCGACAGGAAAAACTGCCCAATCTGCATTCACCGAATAAAAATGCAATCCACTTGCCCTTTAGTGATTGTTGATCTACTTTTGTTTTATTCTTGCATGAAAGTGATACCTACTTTTCTTTTAACATAATATGTATGGCCAGGAAAACTTGACACGAATACACACAATACACTTGACATAATATGAACTGTTATGATGAGATGAAAATGAATTTTGGGTGGGCAGGAAAAATAATTTTCCAACCATATCTCAGTTGCTGGTGTTAAGTAGTAATTTGCTCTTTACAGCATGTTACATTCATTTAGTTAGGTATTAATTCATTTATTTGGTATAAATAAGAGACCAAGTTGCCGCAAAATTTGTACTCCAAATTACTCTCAGGGTACAGCAACTAAATGCATTTCTAAGCTTCGTTTAGTACTTAGTAGATCCCTGCAACGGAACATTCCAAGACGTGAAATCTACTTTCGTTCAAAACCATGAGCAAGTGAATTGCAGTGAGCAGTTATACTTACATACGGTATATTGCGATTTAAAAAACACTTTTCATCTTGTGCTACATTAATTGAATATTTGTCTATTTATTTATCTATTTAGATAGGATAACATTTTAAGTCAAGAGTTACATTCACACATTGGACATTGAACAAAGAAATATCATGTATCACAAAATAAAATACCGTTACACGATTTTCAAAAAAGCAATAAATTTACAAGTTCTACTAGAGACAACTAATTTATTGATTAATTACATTTAAATCAAAATAGAAAAGTTAGAACACTTAGCAGGAATGAAAACATAAACCTAATGTGCTGAGCATTAAATCAGCATTTTGTATGTGCAGTGTACAAACATAAAAAAAAAAACAGTTGAAGTCACCAATGTACACAATGATGTACACTGTACAGTAACTGATAAAACTGAAACATCTTGGGTTCCTCATTTTGTGTGTTTACTAAAATATTATGTATTATAACATTTATTTATTATTTAAGATTTTAAATGTGCCCACTGAAAGTAAAACACAGACTGACTTTGGCACGAACGTGTTACAATCCGGAAGGTAATAGGCTAGCGTACAACCACAAATCCGAAAAATTACCTAATGCAGTCCTGAACAGAGAGAGTTTAATTGATTACGATTAGATAAATAAAATTGCTGACAAGTATTGCCAGTTATACATGATACTATGTACATCCGGCATCAGAAGTACATCAAGGGCTGGGTATTGTAGATACAACGATGCCCCTTGATTTACTTCTAACGCCGGGGTGTACCTTGATATTTTTAAGGTTTGGTATTTTCATGTCCCAATTTTTAGAAAATACTCCCATTTCATAAATGTAAAAGTCAATCAATATATTTTTTATAATTTTAGAAAATACTGTATACTTAAAACTGCCATTCAATGTATACTATTATTCTGAACTGATTGTGTATTTAAAAGTGTGTTCGTTTATTTATAAAGTACGTTTGATACAAAATCTTTACTAAGTAAACATGATGCAGTCAAGTGACCTTTAGATTCTGGACATTGTTTTACTGGTAGTATTTTAGTTATCTCTAAGCATCGACCGTAGTTTAGTTATAAAGTATAAACTAATAGACACTATCAGTGTGACGTCATTCCATCATAGCCGCCCATAGCAACGCATAGCATCGGCCAGTTTGATCCAAACACGATTTCTTCCCATAAGAAACTAATGCGTAGTATTTTCAGCAAAGTCTCTCATAGGTATCTTTAAACTTTAAGACTTCTAGTATTTTTAAATCAAATTATAGGTCTACTAATACAATATTATACAAAGACTTGATCATTTTTGTTTTATTATGTTCAAGCTATGAGTTATGACTTATGAAGTACCGGTATTGATGTATTTTGGAGTCAATTTTGCTTGTTGCTATGGGCAACCAGTTGTGTGGCGTCACCACTAATAGTGTCTAAACACGACGAAGAAAAAATTAGATGCCGTATTTATTTATTATTATTAGATTACCTCTATTAGGTAGGTATTTATTGTAAGACGAGTGACACAATGGTTAATTGCTGGGTAGTATATCGTTTATGCCGAGGACAGCTTAGAGCTTAGACGTTTATTCAAGATGAGCATTCAATATAAATTATTTGAAGTAGGTACTCACTGGGGAGCACCTTCGAGTTGAAATTACTGTACGTTTTAAACCCCAAGGTTTTTGATTT